>JBBHKE010000338.1:0-11425 GCA_037447655.1 Zygnema cylindricum | reverse complement strand
GGGGGGACCAAAAGAACGAGGGAAGCAAGTGCATAAGGTAGAGGATATTTTGTGGGTGTCTAGTAGGGTGTTACAAGAAAAAGATAGAGCAAAGGGAAGGGGGGGGGGACGGGTTTGACCCGTCCCACTGGACGAGGCCACCGGAGAGTTTTGCAGCTGTAGAACCGGGAAAGATGGATTAGATTATTTGAGAACGGTTAGAGAAAAGCCAAAATTCTAAAATTGTGGATCTACAAGGAAAGAATCGGGATGTGTTTTTGTGGGTTGATACAAATGTTGGGATTTACAAAGGCACACCATTTAAGATTGACTTAGTGGACAAATCAACGACGGTTTGGCAAAAACAATATCCTTTGAGCCATTCGGAGAAGGAATTTGTGAAAGAGAAAGTCCAAAGTTTGGTTGATTCAGGATTAATACAAGAAAGCACGCGTTTTCATGGGTTTGCCTCACCAACAGTACTGCCTACGAAGAAAGGTTCCACAGGAAAGACTGCAGATTTCCAAATGTTTGGAGATTATGCAATGTTAAATGCAGCCACCATATCGGATAAGTATCCTATGCCCACTCCTGAAGAAATATTTGATGCCTTGGCTGGAGCAACTATATATTCTACCTTGGGTTTGAAGCAAGGATTTCACCAAGTGCCTATGGAACCGAGGCATCGAGAGAGGACCGCATTTTGGGTAGGCAACATGATATACGAGTGGCATAATATGCCTTTTGGATTGAAAAATGCACCTGCCAAGTTCTAACGAGTAATGGATAAAGCTTTACGAGGGATTGAATGTGCTCGTTGTCATATTGACGACGTTATCATTTTTTCTAACAATTTGGAGGATCACCTCCTTCATTTACAAATGGTGTTTGATGCTCTCAAGGGGGCAGGTTTAAAGTGTAATCCAAGAAAGGGTATATTCGGGGTAGACAGAATTTTATATTTGAGACATGAGATTACCCCTGGGATTGTAGGTCCACAAATGGTCGAATTCACCGCTTTGGATGCGTTGCTTGCTCCCATATATGTTTTTTCACTTCGCACATTTTTGGGGTTAGCTAACTATTATAGACGATTTTTTCTAGAGTTTTGTAGTCGAGCTCAAGCCCTCAGTTTACTTTTAAGGAAAGATAAAGGGTGGCAATGGAAGGAAAAATAAGAAAAGGCATTCCAATTTTTGAAGAATGCGCTTAAAGAAAGTTCGATTCTTCGTATGCCGGACCATTCTTGCCCATTAATTTTTTACACTGATTGGAGTAGATTTAGATTAGGGGTCGTATTAGCTCAGCTTGATGATTTGGGAGTTGAATACATGGTAGTATATGCGAGCAGGAGCAACAATAAGGAGGAGGCCTCTTAGAGTAGCTATCATGGGGAGCTTCTTGCAGCTGTTTGGGCCATCCAACACTTTCGACCATATCTTTATGGCGTTCGTTTCACCCTCATCACCGATCACCAAAATTTGAAATAGATAATGGAGAATAGTAAGTTTACAGGGGAAACTTGCTCAATGGGCTTTGATATTGCAAGAGTATGATTTAGAGATAATTCATCGAGCCGGTGAGACTCGTGGTAATGCACATGGTCTTAGCAAAAATCCCGATCCATCTTATGTTGATGTAACAGGAGCAAGGTACAATGAGGATCCGATTTTGGGGGTTGGAATGGTTATGGTAATCACAGCATTTTCTTTGCTTCCTAGAAAGGAGGGGGGACTTTTTGCATCAGGGGCAGAGGTGGAAGGGTACGCTCCATTGTCAGCTGGCAGGGTAGACATTTTTGATGATTTAGACACCGTGAAATCCATTCACCAAGTGTCAATTTTACTAGATTTAGAAGGGAGCCAGAAAGCTAGATCTCTCCAGAGGATGTCAGCTTTACACTTGGGATAGGGGGGTTTTCTTAAAGGTTTAACCGGATGGCGTCAAAAAGGTAGTTCCACCACCTGGTGATGGAGAAACTTTAGTCACTAACCTCCATGAGCAATGTGGTCATTTCGGTCAGAAGCGTACCGCTTCTTTGGTTGCAACATCTTATTGGTGGCACGGTATTCGAGCACAAGTGAACCGAGTTGTTCAATGAAGCCTAACATGCGATCGAGTAAAAGCGGCATTTGACACGAAAAGTGCTACCGAATTACATTCTCTTCCCATTCGGGGGATGTTTTACCGTTTGTCATTAGACTTTATAGGGCCTCTTCCAACAAGTCGACAAGGAAACCGCTTCGTGCTTATGATGATAGAGCATTTTTCTAAGTGGATTGAGCTCGTTGTGTTACCACAGAAAGAGTTAAAGTTCGTGGCGGACGCCTTTTTATAGAGAGTTCTGGCTCAGTTTGGTGCCCCAGCGGAAGTTTTAACTAATCACGGTTCCAAATTTGCAGGGGATTTTTTTACTTTGATGGAGCAATGCTTATTTGATCACCGACTAACGAGTAGAGATCATCCTCAAGCTGATTGGTTAGCTGAATGTTGTGTCCAAACCGTCAAGAGAGCACTCTAGAAATATGCCCTCGATGAGGATATAGGGGATTGGGATCGAAGGGTGCCTTCGATTGCTATGGGCTACAGGTTTAGTAGAAAACCTTCTCTTCACACTCATAGTCATTATTTTATGTTGTTTGGTAGACATCCTATTGTTCCACGATCTGCCTCGGCCCAAGTCACTGTTTTACCCGAGATGGATAGCAAAGGGACGGTGGAGCGGCTAATTACTGCTCGAGCGCAGGTTTTTCATCAAGAGATTCCGATAGCCATGGGCGATTTGCAAGCGGCCCAACACAAAGATCAGCTTTGATATTGTCACCGTATGAGTGGCTGTAATGTTCCTCGACAACGACGTTTTCAGCCTGGAGATTTTGTTTATTGGATGCGGCAAAAAAATGATACTTTGGATATTTTTGAAGGCCAAATTATTTTGAAGGTGTTTGAGGTTTCCTATAAAGGAGTGTTAACTTTGGAAGGGGCTAACGGCAAGAGAGTTAAAAATTATCAAATTAATGTGGCTCCTTGCCACCTTCGAGGGCTCGAGGACAAGCCAACATTACATTTCACTTATTTTCCCTCTCCTCCCATTTGTTCTAATTCTCCCTTGTGTGCCCCAGGTTACAAAACTACAAACATTTTATTATGTGAGGCATGCAATCGAACTTGGCATTCTTCTTGCTTACTTACTAATAGGGCACGTTGGGACCAACTTGGCTGACCTTGGTTTTGTTGGGGGTGTGAAATAGGGGTTTGAACTTCGATTTTGAGGGCTTCTCAGGACAATGACCTAAGAACGGAAGGGGGGGTGATTCAAGAGTGAACAAGACATTCCGAACATAGGGACGGGGATCGTAACTTTTCTGTCTTTTTATTGTTTTTATCGTCTATATGTCCGCACTAATGTTGTCAAGATGAACATTGTATTTCAACGTATGGAATTCTCCACGCATAGTGTTATGGGTCGTCAAATTAATATATTATTTTTCTTGCATTAAACATCAGAGCCATGGGCTCGACATTTCGCAGCCATGTGTCACATTTGGATTTGTTTTCATATTCTCGAAGATGTCGCCATCTAGTGATATCCAGCCAAGTGGCATCCAACGTGTCTTCGACCATTAACCACCAAAGCGCGCATTTTGCAATCTCGACGCTTTCCTCGACCGACCAATTTCAACCAGTTTTCAATCTTAGCCGTTATAAATATTGCGTCGTATTTGTTTCACATTTGAAAAAAAACGCGATATCCATTTCGAGATATTCCGTAACCTGTACAATACAAACTGTATCTATGTCTTAATATTCCGTTAAATAAATTAGTCTAATTGTAAACATTTATATATTTGTCAAACCCTATAGCACTTAGCACTGGTCCTAGACTAATAAGATAAAGCTATCCGCTACCGGCAACTTTGACGGACAGCAGCTACTAGGATCAAATCTTGGGTCCGTCAAGTTCTTTTTTAGTAAACTTACCAAATTACTGCCTGTCTTCCTCTGGATAGCATAAGCAGCCATGGCTCTAGCTCCATTTCCAACTTTCAATGACAGTGACAACTGTGTGAGTTGAAGAGATGAGTTAGAGGCAGACTTCCTTTGTTTTTTTTCTGCATTTTATCTTTTACAAGTTTAAACCTAGAAAATACTAAAAAACCTTAAATTTCTACAAAAGAGAGCCAAGTAAAGGAGGATGGAGGAGGCCAAGGATATACCGGAGGGTGGTGGTGATCTAAGCAAGTGAAAATCGAAGAGTGGACAAAATAGGTGCAGTGAAAAGCCAAGACCCAAAACCTAGTCCACCACAAAACAAAAGACGGACACGCGAAGAATCGCAAGGAAGCGCCTTGAGAAGGTCGGATTTAATGGCGGAGACAACCCGATCGAAAATGGATTTTTGGACACGCTCAACGGATTTTGTAACAAGAGAAGAGAAAATCGGCATATCCATTAGGGCATCGGAAGAAGAGAAAGTGACGCGTCCAATAAAGACCATTGGAAGGTAAACACTCCGTCTAAACCCAGGGGACAACGGTAGCTAGGACAGGGGTGTCTTCAGCCAAGAAACGGGAAACAAGAGTAGGGGAAATAAGACAGCAACTTCCCAAACAGGCAGCGCGAGCAACACGAGCAATCGATAAAAGACCTAACCCACCGGTAGAGTTAGAGAGGGATGCCTGAATGCACGCCGATAGCTCGGACTCGTGATCGAATGGCTCACGAACTAATAGAGTGTGGAGGACGTCCATAAGGCGATCGTCAAAAGCGAGAAAGAGGAGACAAGCGTCGAGATGTGAGGGTAAGTACAAGTAAGGTAGGAATGTCAATGGGGAAAACACATAGTTAACATAGCAAAAGCCACTTGGGGATCGGGATGGTGATGAATGTTGTCCATTCAAACTCTGAGACCTCCATAAGTCCTCAAAGTTGACAGCTTCCAAGAAGCATGTAGGATAACCCTGACCCCTTTGTGTTTCAGCAAAACAAATGCCACCGTGAAAGACAATAACACTGACTATCTTCACCCATGTGAAGGCAAGACTCCTGTGAGTCGATAGCAAAAAGAATCTTTGAATTTGCTCCCTAGAGCAGTAAGTTATAGAGGGTCAAAGTTGACCTTTTGTACAGAAGCTCTCTGGGACAGAGGGTCCTATCTCCTAATTTTTCTAAGTCCTATCTCTCTCACATACTCTATCTACTGATGTACGGAGCCAATCAAATTACAGTTCCATACACAAAAGTACAACTGCCGGTGTACTTTCTATACGGACACTGTACGACATGGCCTAAATGTCAACACCTGGTATATCCGGATTCGCTCTCTTTATCCTCGGAGATGCCACGATCTAATGTCATTCCGCCATGTGTCATCTGATGTGGCGATGACCACAAACCGCCGAAATCCTCTTCCGCGATCTCGGCGTTAATTCCGGCTGTCCGATTAAATTCACATTTAATCGTAGCCGTAATTAATACATGCGCGATATTCGTTTCATTATATAAATAAATGCGCGGTATTGGTTTCTTATCCGTACCGTAATCCGTACTTTTACATTACTGCATCTATGTATCCCGTAAACAGTTACAATTAAATGACTTATCCTACTTGATAATGTTTAATTAATTATCAAACTATATAGTACGTAACACTAGTTCTAGACTTAACGGCTAAAGCTACCGACTATCGGCTTTCTACCCGCCGGTAGGTACCAGGATCAAATCCTGTAGCCGCGCATACCTTTTAGTAAATAAACCCCTAACTAATATATATTTCCCGTAAACCTTTAGATAGCATAGGTAGCCATGACTCTAGCTCACTTTCCAATTTCTCAGTGACTGCGACAAGTTAGAGAGTTAGAGAGAGAAGTTAGAGGTGGACTGCCTCGGCTTCTTACTATATTTCTATTTAGACCTAGAAAATACTTTAAATGGACCATTAATTTCTACACTCCCCTTATTTTCTAGTCAATCTTTAATTTCAGACCACACTTCTCCCTGCAGAAAATTAGCTTATGGGAAGGCACAGGTTTGGTCATCATATCTGCTATTATCTCACTATCTGGTCAGTACTCTAAACTGATTATTTTGTTTTCTACTTTCTCTCTAACTAAGCTTAGTCTGATGTCCATGTGTTTGGCTTTAAAATGATGTTTAGGATTGGCAGAAATAGCGATTGCTGCCTGATTATCACAAAAAAAATTCTGCACACCACTCTTAAGGTGACCAAGCTCACCAAGCAAAGACTTGACCCACATCCAATTTTATACAGTAGAGCAAGAGGCCATATACTAAGCCTCTATGGTGGACTGAGCAATAACTTTTTGCTGTTTGCTACTCCATTAGCAAGCCCCATCACCCACAAATAATACATATCTAGAAATGCATCTCCTCATCGGAGCATCACCATAATTGGCATCACTCCAAGTAGTGATGTCAGTATTCTCCCCACCCAAATGCAACCATAGATCCCTAGTTCCTATCAAATATCTAAGGACTCTTTTAGCTGCCTCCCAATCCCTCTTAGTGGGAGCATTTAGACTTCTACTCAGCACTCCTACAGCTGCAGCTAAATCTGGGCGGGTACAATTTATAAAATAGATTAGACTTCCCACTACTTGCCTGTAAGGAATAGTCTGCATGAACTTCTGTTCTTCATGAGATAATTCCTCGTCTAAGACTATGACTCTTTCTTCCTCACTCCCCTCACTTCCCTTCTTCAACTCCATTAGAGTTATACAACAATTAGCTTTATCCATTTGAAATTTTTCAAGCATGTTCCCTATTGCTTCCTTTTGAGTCAATCTTATATTTTTTCTTTTTCGGTCTCTCTTTACTTGAATTCCCAAAATATATTTTGCTTCACCCATATCCTTAATTTCAAATCTCCCCTTAAGATCAGTTTTTAGTTTATTAATTTTTTCCATTGATTTACTTAAAACAAGCAAATCATCAACATAAATTGCAATAAATATAAAACCTTCCTCATCTTCGAAAACATAGATTGAGTGATCTGAGCTGATCCGGATATATACTAGACTGGTAAGAAACTCATCAAGCTTTTTATTCCATTGTCGAGGCGCCTGTTTCAAACCATAAAGAGATTTAATCAGCCAGCATACCTTACTCTCCTCTCTTTCCTCCACAAACCCTTCCGGTTGTCGCATGAAGATCTCCTCTTCCAATTCTCCATGCAAAAAGGTTTTCTTGATGTCCATCTGGTGCACTTCCATGTCTTCCGCTACTGCTAGGCTGAAAAGTATGCAGACGAAGGGAAATCTAACCACCGGGGCAAAGGTTTTTTTGTAGTCAATTCCCTCTTTTTGTGTTAATCCCTTTGCCACTAATAGGGCCTTGTACGGCTCAATTATGTTATCTGGGTTCAGTTTTAATTTGACAACCCACTTACAACCGATTGGTTGTCGGTTAGGTGGACAATCCACCAGCTCCCAAGTATCGGCTGCCATAATTGAGGCCATCTCCTCATTGATGGCTGTCTTCCACCGATTTCTTTCTGGACAAGTCATCGCCTCTCCATAAGTTTGAGGTTCATCTTGATGAGATAGTTTAGTTACCTTGTTATTAACTTGTTTTTCTTGCAGGCTTTTGCTACTTCTCCTTCCCCCCTCAAAATCTGAGGCCGGAATAGATGGTTCTCGTGGATTCTTTCGAACAAACTCGACTTCTCCCCTATCCCTTGATTCCGAATCAATTTCCACCACGTCTTCCGCTTCGGGTGGAGTTGTCACTGGAGTTTCCACAGCCGAGTCCTTTTTGGTCTGATTTGTATCTGCAAGAATGTCATCTTCTCTAAAACCTGGATAGTTATGAAGCTCAAAGTCATCCAAATTTTCTGACTCAAATCTGATTATTACTGCCTTTGTATATTTGAAGGGATCCACAGACTTTCCTTCATCCATAACTACTAGATGCTTTACTAAGATTATATCTTCCCTTTTTGGATCATAAACTCTATATCCTTTAACATCCTTATCATATCCTAATAAGTATCACGGTTTTCCTTTAGGATCTAGCTTCCAATTAGACCAATCTGTATTTAGACTGAATACTTGACTAACGAAAACCTTTAAGTGAGATATGTCTGGTTTCTGGCCTGTCCATCTCTCATAAGGTGTTTAATCTTTTATAGCTGAAATAAGAACTCTATTTTTGAGGTAATTAGCACAGTTCATTGCTTCTGCCCAAAACCTTTTTCCTATCTTCTTATCTGACAACATACTTTTAGCACTATCACTTAGTGTTCTATTTAACCTTTCAGCTACCCCATTCTGTTCCGGGTTTTCTGGAACTGTCTTTTGGTGTTGGACCCTATCTTCCCTTAGAAAATCCTCAAACTGGTTAGAACTATACTCTCCACCATTATCACTCTTTATTCTCTTGATTGAAGTTTCATAAAGTTTTTCGCTCCATGCTTTATATTGTCTAAAACAATCCTGAGCTTCGGACTTGTTTTTCAAAAAATACACTCGGGAATACCGAGACCAATCATCAATGATAGTCATCATAAATCTCTTCCCCCCCGGTGAGGGCACTTTAGCTGGTCCCCAAATATCTGTGTGTACTAGATCTAGAATTTTTTCTCCCTTATAGGTGGTTGTTTTAGGAAAGGGTAATCTGTGTGTTTTACCTTGAGCACATCCACTACAATCACTTATATTATCACTCTCACTAAACTTAATCCCTTCCACCACTCCCATCTTTTTCATCTCTCTTAACTTGTCTAGATTCACATGCCCAAGCCTCTTATGCCACATCATAATATCATGAACACTAGCATAATAAAGTTTATTCGTTTCATTACTTAAAACCAGCCTAAACATCCCATGGCTACCTTTCTCAGCAATGAAATAGACATCCTCCTCAAAACTAGCACTAAAGACTCCTTCCTTAGTGCTAGTAAAAAAACCATTATCATCTAATACAGATGTAGAGATGAGGTTTTTTTTCAGCTCCGGAGTAAACAATACATCGAAGAATGTTACTATGGATGTCTTTCCTTCTACTAACACTTTCAAATCTACCGATCCTACAAGAGTAGTGGTGAATATCCTTCCATCCCCGTACTCTATCTCTACGGTGGGAATATTTCTTATCTTAGTGAATAGGTGCCTATCCTTACACATATACATGGAGGCACTTGAATCTACAATCCAGCCTGCTTCACCTTTCAATCCACCGTAAGCACATTTTTGCCTTCGTGGATTTTCGACCTCGTTTTTCGCCTCCAACTCCTCATCTAAAAGGAGCTCATCGTCCTCGTCCTCGGATTCCGCCTCATGTACCTATGTCACAAGTGCCTTTTTCTTTCCTCTCGGGGTACCACCGGTCTGCCCCTCTTTTAACCAAAGCTCGGTTAGCTTAGTGCACTCTGCCATATAGTGCCCAGGTTACTTACAAAAATGACATAAACCTTTGGGAGCCCTTGGTCCGAACTCGTCAGTCTGATTTTTTTGCTCCCTCCACCCATAGTTTCCCACCAGTTTCCGTGAATCCTTGTTCCTCCAATCGGTCGCAGTTGCCAAGGCTTGGCCACTCTTTCCTCCCCTTCGGATCTCAATCGTATTCTCCCGAACGAGAATCATCCCTACCATTGAGTTCCATATCCACCTTGAGTCTGGCAAGTCCTCCACACGGTTGACTATGTTCTCGAACTCATCGGGTAACTTCATCAGTAAACAGTTAACCTTTTCTTTTTCACTAAAATCTTTTCTCGCACTCTCTTGCTCCATGAAGAGTGTAGCAAGCTCATTGCAAAAATCCAACATCTTCCCCCCTTTGTATACATACTCTTTAACTTTCTGATCAACCAACTGTTGTTGCTGAATCGTACCACTTTGGTACATCTCTATGAGAGCCATCCAAAGATCAGATGCCCTTTCTACCTGCAAATGAGGACATGCAAGTCCTTGAGTGAAATGGCGTAGGATGAAGTGCTTTGCCGCCATATTGTTGAAGTCCCAGGTTTCAGTATCATTCACCTTGTTCCTCAGAATAGGTGACATGAATGCTAAACCAGTTGCTATTGGTGTGGTCGCCTCCTTCTCCTTTCCTTTTTCCACCACCTCTCCTTCTTTTTTTTCCTCCGTTAAAGGTGGATCCTCTTTCCTGGTGAATCTGCTTCCTCTAAACCCTGGAGGAATTCAAAGACTTGATGGACGCCCCAACCGTCCACTCACTATCCCCCAAAACCTTTTTTCGCATAGAGATCCTATCATCATACTTTCCCAGTATATAAAGCCAGTTCTATTAAAGATTGGTACCCTAGAGGGTGGGTCCATAACTTGAAACTCGGAGACCTCCATAAGTCCTCAGAGTGGACAACTTCCAAGAAGCCTCTAGGATAACCCGGACCCCTTTGTGTTTCAGCAAAAACAACTGCCACCTTCGCAGACAATAACTCTAACCAACTTCACCTCTGAGAAGGGAAGACTCCCCTGAGTCAATAGCAAAAAGAATCTCTGAATTTGCTCCCCTGAGCAGTAAGTTATAGAGGGTCAAAGTTGACCTTTTGTACAGAAGCTATCTGGGAGAGAGGGTCTTATCTCCTAATTTTTCTAAATCCTATTTCTCTCACAGACTCTATCTACTAATTTACGGAGCAAATCAAATTACAGTTCCGTACTTAAAAGTACAACTGTCGGTGTACTTTATGTACGAACACTGTACGACATGGCCTAAATGTCGACACGTGGTATGTCCAGATTCGCTAACTTAATCCTCGGAGATCTCGCGATCCAATGTAATTCCGCCACGTGTCATCCGATGTGGCGATCATAACAAACCGCCAAAATCCTCTTCCGCGATCTCGGCGTTAATTTCGGCCGTCCAATTACATTCACATTAAATCGTAGCCGTAATAAATACATTCGCGATATGCGTTTCATTAAATAAATAAATGCGCGGTATTGGTTTCTTATCTGTATCGTAATCCGTACTTTTACATTACTGGATCTATGTATCCCGTAAATAGTTACAGTTAAATGACTTATCCTACCTGATAATGTTTAATTAATTATCAAACCATATAGTACGTAACACTAGTTCTAGACTTAACGGCTAAGGCTACCGACTACCGACTGTCTGTCGACCGGTAGGTACCAGGATCAAATCCTGTGGCCGGCACATACCTTTTAGTAAATAAACCCCTAACTAATATATATTTCCTGTAAACCTCTGGATAGCGTAGGTAGCCATGCCTCTAGCTCCCTCTCCAATTTCTGAGTGACTGCGACAAGTTTGATGTTGAAATTTATAGATTTTTATAGTATTTTCTAGGTTTAAATATGTTTTTTATAAAAGGTAAAAGGACGGACAGCCTGCCTCCACCTCCGCTCTCTAGCTTCCATACTTGTTGTAGTCACTGAAGGTAAGAGAGAGAGGTTGATCCATGGCTGCCTTTAGTTCAACAGATAGCTATTTTTAGTAG
>JBBHKE010000337.1:0-85356 GCA_037447655.1 Zygnema cylindricum | reverse complement strand
GTAATAGGATTTCTAACCTCTCAGAAAATCCCATTACTTCAATCAATTTCAACCACACATTCCACACATTGGAAAATACACATCCACATTGGAAAGCACTCACATAAGGATAAACTTTAAATTAGAAGAAGCTTTTGTCCAAATAACATTAGCTTGGTCTCTTGAACTCGTGGCTCAACCCTTCTTATTAAAGTTTTTTCCTCTACTCTCCACTCTTAATAATTCTATCTCTTAACTACTAAAACACTACTTAGTTTGTAAGAGATTTCAATGCCAAAATGCCAATGCTCCAATTTGGTTTTAATCGCTCAAGACCAAGATCAGTCAGAATTTCCACAAACTTTTCCAAAGGAAAAGATGTCTACTCTCCTCTTACACTTCACTATTTATCCATCATCGCCCTGGACTCGCCAGGCCAGAGTCAACGCTCCGTTGAACATGCTTTTACCTGGGCCAATCATTGATCAGCAAGGACTCGGACTGACCAATCCAAAAGCGTGTGAAATCTCCCACTGACTACGTAGCATTTACTAACCAATCAAACACTACATTTTACAACGTAGCATTTACGTGCAAAAGTGCACGCAAATAGAAACGCGACTTTGCACAATCGTGCGTCGCGAATTTAACTTGCGAAACTACCTACGAAACTTACAAACTTGAATTATGACATTTCGTACTAAAAATCGTACAAAACGAACCATAATAGGTAGTGTTGGGTATCGGGTAAATTTATATCGCGATAATCTCGATATTCGATTTATCGAATATCGATCGAGCAGGATCCTCGATATATCGTACCGAGACCAACATAAATTATTGCGATATATATCGCGATATATAGTATTTTTTAAACTTTAATTTTTTATTTTTTTATATAATATGTTATTTTAGCGAAAAAAGTCAAATTGTCTAATACGCCACGTACGCCTTGATTTTCGTTCCGTGACTTAAAGGTAGACGCCGCAAAATGTAACCGACAAAAAAATACTAATTCTGAAATTGCAATGATTAATTATTTGGGGTATGGTTACACGAGGAGGTCTTTGTAATAGTACGGACAACAAAATTTATGTATTACAGAGGCCTTGGGTACATCGCGTATCTTTTGTCAAAAAGTTTTGCATACGTGTTCTGATATGAGTGGTTCCACGTAAGTTGACTACCAAATCTCAAATATCATCGAATATCTGGAAACCAACCTTTTTCGTCTGGAAAATCGTACCTGCGTATGACGTACGTGTACCTCACAAGTTTACCTCGTCAATGTACCTCAGAGATCTTCTTCACTCTGCTGACTTTCAGGAAAAAACCGTATTTCTTTCCGGCAAAGATTTTACAGTCACTTTGTCCGAAGTCACGACACTTTGAAAACCTGTGGGATTTTTTATTTATTTATTTTTTTTAGCTTCGATATATTGACGATACGATATATCGACGATATATTGGCGATATATCGCGATAATTTGAAATTCGATATATCGAAGCGATATATCGATTATCGGGTACCTGAAATTCGATATATATCGAATATCGGCAAACGGTCGTCGATACCCAATATTATTAATAGGTACCAAACCACTATTAGTACTTTATATAGACGTACGCCTTCAATTCCACGACTACTTTGACCCGTTTCAATGTTACCCACCTATTATTTTGACCCCTATCTGTCACCTAAATACACCCATCGTTATATCTTTTGAAATAGGACTCTAAATCGCGCGATTCTTTCGCGGACGTCCACCAAATTTAGTACTCTATATTCATAACACCTAAATACCCCTTTACAAACAAGTTCGATCTGCTGTTACTGTTACAATTAATACTAGGAAAATGCCCGTTGAGATTATGCAGAAAAAAGTAAAAAAACGATTTTTTTGTACACTTATTTCGTACGAAATAATTACGGGGATAGCGTGAGGATAGCATGCAAATTTAAGCCTGAAGCGTCTCTTTGTCCGTGACTCTTTTCACGTTTGTCATTAACGGTCGTTAGTAATTTTTTTCTATTAGCCAACCAAATTTATCTTTTGCCTCCACCACCGTTAGGGGGCGTCCCCATGTATTAAAGTATCGGCTTTTCTTTATCGTTTTCCCCTAAAATTCAGGGAACTTTGAGAAAAACTTAAGCCGTACAAGAAAATCATGTTTACCAAAGTACGGTGAACATCAATTTTAAACTTTAAATGTACTACATGTTTGTCGTCATGTGAATGCATTTTGGCGTTTTACTTTTTTCGACCAGGCAAGAGAATTCAACCCATCAAACAAATTCATCCAAAATCACCTCGAAGGGTTGTTTTTAGTTAAAGTACCGCCCAAATAGCAAATGAAATACGATCCACTCACTCGCCACACGAGTGGGAAAATTTTTGGACGAGGGGAGAGGACTCACTATTATTCTCCCAGCCCGTCACACACATGTACGTAAAAAAAAATCGCAAGGGTCTCGCACCTCCACTTTCATTCATGGGTCCTTTGCATATTTTTTTGCCGTTGTCGCTTCTCCCCTCTCTCTCTCACACTATCGATTTTAGCTCACACTTTTTAGAATGAGACACCACAATATTGGTATAAAATGGAAGATATTTGAAAAATATTTTTCTTGACAATTTTTAGGTTTTTTTTTCAATGGCAAGTTGAATGAGAAAAGTAGAAAAAACAAAATCGGGAAACCATGGCGAAAAGTTCTTAAATCAGTGATGTCGACGTTGTCACAAGTGAGCATGACGTCACAATGTCACCGAATCCTAAACTAACTACAATTTCACAAAAATCTAAACGTCTACAACTGTCGCTGTTTTTGTTGGCGTCACCAATCGTCGGAAGTTTGGTAGTCGTCTTCAATCGTCACAAGTTGTACCTACGTCTACAACCGTCACATTTCAAAGTTCCGATTTCATTTTTGCACATTGGGACGCTCTTCAAAGTAGTACCTAGAATCTTCACTACGGACCAAAATACTTTATCAAAGTACCAATTACAAGAGGACACCCTCTTCGTTTCACAATTCGTCAGACGATTATGATTGGTTGCGTGAGTACCGTACATTGAATTTGTTTTTTTTTCAAGGCAAAAGTTTAATCTACAATCCTATGCGCTCGCGTCCTTGTGCCAATTATTTTTTTCACGTTTGTAATTAACTGTCCGTTAGTCTTTTTTTTGTCGGGCAATCAAATTTATATGTTAGCTTTTCTGCCGTGAGTTTTACGAATATTTCACAAGCATGTGATTGGCTGGGCGAGTGGCACCATGAGTTTTATGATAATCGTGAGGCTTATGATTGGGTGCGTGAGTGACGCGCAATTAATATGCTTTCCTTTCCTTAAAAAACCATTTTTTTTCTCACCCCACACGCGTGTATAAAGTGCATTTTTTTACAAAATTAAACGCGAAATGATTGTCTTTGTTCTCGAACGTTTGTGATTGGCGTTTTCGCAAGCGATCACCGCGAGTGCAGTAAGCCTTATGCCCATGTAACCGAAACTTTAGAACGCTACTTTGGATTTTACCGCTGATTTTACGGTGTACTTTTCAAAGTGTTCTTATGTCAATCGTTACTTGGGGCTTCCGTACTTGGTTTGTATGGCGTGTAGGCTTGTGATCGCGTGTTTGTCGTGGATATTTCTTTTCTTTTTCTCATATACCAATGGTACAGAACCAGTGTGAAGCAACCCTCTTTGCGAGGAGAGTTTCCTCACACTGGATGATTTGAGCGATCGCTTCACGGCTCTAAAAAAACGAAACATTCAACGATCGTGATTTACGTGTAAAACATTGGAGCATCCTGACAGGAACCCATTCAACATATTTCGTTTGGGAAAAAAAATAAAATGGTATGGATTTGTACAAAAACGTACGACGTCGAGTAAATAACCCCACTTTTTCTCTAATGGAAGACCGCCCATAATCACGGCCAAACAGCGTGACAAGATGTCACGCCCTCGCCGTGGTGTTACTTTCAGGATCCTTTCAAAAGGTTACCCTTAGTTGTTTAACCACCCGCTAAGACATCTTGGCCTTTTTGAACACGATGAAAGTTTGACACGATATCATTTTTTTTTTCTTACGACCAATAAAAACGCTAAATATATATTTTTCTGTCATTTTTACTTTAATCTTTAGCATATGATTTTTTTTTAAAGCAGCGTAGAATGAAGATTGTGAACTTAGAGTATTGTGTCTCCATGTCGACTGCAATCCGAGTTGGTTATGTTGTTGGGTCGTGAGTAGCGCATGCAGTGTAATCCTACAAAATAAGTGCTAACAAGGAGAGAAAGAGAGGAACAATAAGTGTAGGAAAGAAAAGAAAGAGAGAGAAGAATGGGAGACAAAGGGAAACTAGGAAGAGGGAATAGGAAAAAGAGAGGGTGAGGGATAAAAAAAGGGAGAGGGAGAGAATTTTTGTTTGGACATTCAAGAAAATTTCTGAAGTTTTTCCATAAACACCATGTTAAATGTTGAATTTTGATAGGGGTTTTAAATCAACGACCATTTTTAGTGCAATGGCTTGGAAATTGTTTTGAGACCATTGGTAGTTTATGCTTTTGGACAAAATTATCCACAATGACATATCAATGTGTAGGGTAGTTTATTGAGAGAGTTATGAACTTTTTCAGTGAGGATTATAGGGAGAATTGTGGAAGAGATAGGTTTTAGTGGGGTTTAAAAAACCTTCAACACTGCTTTTAGTGTGGACATAACTTGTAGCTCCAAACCGAGTTAGTGTCATTATAGAAAACGAGAAGATCTTCTCGATGTTTCACTTAACATAAAAAATGTATTTTTCACAAATAATAAAACGTTGCAAATTGTCGTAATACAAAATGAAATATTGTCATTTTGAAGAATAATAATAAATTAGAAAAGTTTGGTATCTAGTGCGTTTTTTTACATGTTTGAATATAGTGAATCTAATGGAAGTTTCAAAACAACAAACTTGAATCAAATTTAAAAAAAACTCAAGTTTTAGACATTGAATCCACGGTTCACAACTCGTCAACTTCCCAACTTTTGTATTTTAAATTTAAAAGAACTCCATTTTTGACTCGTAGAACTAGAGTTCAAATCCGGAAAGAAATCGAGTCTTGAACTCTGTAATTAGAAAAAACTCCAATTTTAAAGTTCAAAACCAAAAAAAAATTACAAATTTGAACAATGAATACAAAGTTTGTAACCGTAGAAATCTCTAAGTTTTGTGTCCGCAATTGAAACATAAGACTAGTTTGGAACTCAAGATACACAGTTTAGGTTTCTAGTCTAGATTTGAACTATGTAAGTGGAAAGACCTCTAATTCTAGGGCTCATTTGGATATCGAGCTGAAAGTTGGGAAAAAATCATGTTTTGGTATTAAAAAAGAAAAAAACTTTAGTTTTGAACCACGGATAAATAGAGAAAAAAATTGAACAAAACACATGTTTGACCTCGATATTAAAAAATTAGTTAAAACTTATGTTTAAATGTACCACATACTTTTAAGCTCTACACGTTATATTGCAAGTCCTACTTTTTATAACATTTTGTACTTGTTAACATGGCTTCTCATACATATTTTGGCGTAAATGATTCTCTTCTCATTCTACTTTGATTCCTTTTAGCGTAACTAAGTCTACCTAAACTAGTCAAGCCTTGGAGTAATAGATCTACCTATTGGAATTCGAAATTCCATGTTACCATTGAAACACTATGTTTAATTAGTTTTTTTGCTCTGTTAGCCAACTCCTTAAACACTTAAGTCCTAAGTATACTAATTTAATTGGTGTTCTTGTACTTTTAGTATTTTTTGTACCCATTGTTCAAGATTAAGAAGATTCCCACCAAGGCCACTTGTCCGTCAACAGTTTCCAATAATTGTACGAACACATTTAATGGTAGTAAAAACATATCATATGCAACAATAAACTATCGAAACATGTTAGATGTGTCTACAAAAGAAATAAAAGAAAATAAAACCATAAAAAGAATGAAGGAAATGGATAAAAACATGTGATTTGTTGTGAGGTGATTGAGTCTTTTTTTGTAAACTTCAGCAGTGAAAATTGGTCTATTATTTGTGAAGTGAACCGATCCTTTTGTTCTTACACATATTTCATTCATAATATTAAAAACTAGGTATAGATGTCCTATGCGCATAAAACGCACGGAGTAAACTAACGAATACTACGTAGAGTGCGCATAAAACAATTTCAAACTTTTAAAATTCGAAGGTAAAATTTGTACTTTTTTTGGACTTTCAAATTTCAATTTTTTTCAATATTCAATACCCTAAAAAACTGAAAAGTGCAACGAACTAGCGGCGAGCGCGGAATTTACAGCGTCTCCAACGGCGGCTTCCTTCTAAGGACGGAGTGGAGGACAGTTGAAAATAAGCGCGCGCAAATGACGCAAAACGGCTCAAGGAAGCCGCCGTTGGAGATGCCATAAATTCCGCGGCTCGTCGCTGAGATAAAACTACGCGTGCGAGTCGCCATAAATTCCGCTGCTCGCCACTCAGATAAAATACGCGCGCACAAATGAAGCGAAAATGCAAAACTGAAAAGTGCAACGAACAAGCGACGAGCGGCAGAATCTACGGTGTCTCCAACGGCGGCTTCCTTCTGAAAGACGGACTGGAGGACACAAAAAATACGCGCGCGCAAATGAAGCAACTTTTTTTTTTTGGTGTCCGTACAATTTTTCGTATAGTGTGAGACGTACGAAATTTACGAAAGTTACGAAACAAACGAATATTACGTAGTTTTCGTAAAAAAGTCCAAATCCGTACGAATAGGACATCTATGAAACTAGGCCGATGTTATGTATGCTTCATTAGTGAATATGTATGTCTTGTGGCTTTACGTCTTTGAACCGGAAAAAAAGTTAGTAACAATATTTTCTTACACAAATAATATTTTTATACGAATAACGATTCACTATAGACACTTTTTTGTAGTTTACAAATGTTGGAGAGGCACGTGGATGTCGGTTCAATACGGCTTAAAATATTGAAAGTCCATACTCGAAGCCGCCTGAAATAAATAGGTACGGACTCGCCAGGCTCAACATCGAGCTGGTGGTACAGTGGTTAGTGTGTTCACACCTTAAGAAGAAGCTTTATTTCAAAAAGTGGTGGCCGGGTCATTTTTCCCCAGAGTGGGACAAGCCACCTCCTGCATTTCGTGGAAATCTAACATGGAATTAAAGCCATCGATACTTATCCTCTTATAAGCCTCGAATCTCGTTAATCCTTCCCCTTTTTCCCCTTTGCCGTTTTTTCCTCCTTTTCCCTTTTTCACATTTTCCCTTTCTTCCCCTCTTTTGCCTTTTTCCCCTTTTCTCACTTTTTTCCCTTTTTCTCACTATTTTCCTTTTTCCCCTCTTTCCCATTTGCCCTATTTCCTTTTTTTCCTTTATCCCTTTTTCCATTTTTCCCTAATTGCAAACTTCCCCTTTTCCCTTTTGCGAACTCTCGAGAAAACCAGGGAATCCTATCGGTTTCCTGACCCGTCCAATTCTCGGAAATGCACTGATTGTTCCATGCCTCCCCACGTTGATCACATAACAGAAGTTCAGAAGAAACTCCTGAAGACATAGGCGCCGGTTTGCGCACAAATTCCACTAATTCTGGAATGTAAGTCATGTGAAAAGAGGGTTCGTCTTCCAATCCTCAGGGAGGACAAGGCGTCAAATTAATTTTGTTCTCATTCACATGCTTCTCATCGGCACCCTCCGAGGTTAACACACCCTTAAGCGGTACCTAAACCACCCTCAGAATTACCCTGCCAGTGAGGATATCCAGCTTATCGTTCTTTTCTTGCATCGCGTATACAATCTCTTGGCCTGAACCATCGTTGCAACGGGACATAATTCCCAATCCTTCTTTTAGAATACCACAGCTCATCTCGCTGTTGTGCCGCTTGCAAATTCCCCCATAGCCAATAGTATCTCTCTCAAAACTCTTGGCCCGTTCTAAAATCAACCGCTCTATTGTCCCTTGACCATCCACTTCGGCAGTACCCGAAGCCGCCCCAAAATTGTGTTCGGGGGAGTGGCAATCTCGTGGGGTTCCCGGCTCCAACTGACCGTGGGCATGAGTTCTATGGAGGCTGAATGTAGCGGCTTGCGGCTAAGGCTGCTATTTGGTTGAAAGAAATGATTGGAGAGCTAAGTACCCAAGCTGGTTGTATGATAATCTTTTTTAAAAGTATAAGTTCTATGGCATTGATGAGGAAGTATGAGTCCTATGGCATTGATATCGATCCTATCACGGTGTACCGCACCAAAAGTAGAATGCGCAAATCACCAAAACAGCGAACGGGCGGGATAATACGATCATTGTAGAAATGAAGTATGGTTTAAGGTATAAAATCGAAATTTAGATATGACGAACAACACAACTAAAAGTGTACTCCAAATTTTTTCATCCAGATAATTGGGATTTTATTTATTTATTATATGTATGTTAGTTTCATTGTGTCTTTAACAAAGTCGCTGATTTTTATTTTCGTTTTTTGAAAAATTGGGCAGCTTATTATTTAATTAATTAATTTATTTGTTTATTTATGTACTTTTTCAGGGAACTGGAATTTCTATACTTTCTTTAAGGCAATTGGAAAAAAATGAGAAAGTCGGGTCTGGATCGAAAACCTGGAACATCTGGAAATTGAGGTACTGGTATTTTCTATGAATTTAAAATTATTAAGAAATCAGAAATTTGAAAGATCGAGAAAATGGGAAACCATCAATCCGAAATTTGGATCAAATCATGAAATTTTTCTTTGTTACATAGGCAACTATTGATTTTATTCTTAGAACTTAATTGAAATTGTTCCTCAAAAATTACGTAAAGTTACCTGACGTTAAGGAAGGGCAATGGACCAAGAAAGTTCAAAAGTGGGGACCTTTATTACAAACCGCAAGTTACATACGCCATGTTAACACTATGAACTTTCCTGAATGATGGATCATATAAATAGTGCCAAATGCATGGTTCTTAGAAGTAGCACCACATATGCAGCCATAAACTATCAAAACATATTAGATGTGTCTTCAAAAAAAAGAAAAGAAAACCATAAAAACGATAGGAGAAGTGGATAAATACAAAGGAAAAGAAGGAAAGCAATGGGGAAAACATGCAAGCCATTTTTCTGCCTGTTCTTGACACACAATAAAATTAAATCTATTACGAAAAACAGCAAATAATACACTTGATAATACACATAATACACTTGATGCTCGCATGTTAAAAACTCTGGCATCCAACTACTAACTTGTAACTTATACCAGTACTATGTTAAACGGTTTACAAACTATCACAACTGCATCACTTATAGTCAAAGAAATTGACTAACTCTCGTAAAGGAATGCATCCTATATAGAAATGTTGATAACTTTTAGGCATATATGACATATTTAAAAATATACGCTTATTGTTAAACTTGTAACTTCCAATTCAGGAAAATTACTAATTATGGACTCGGATAATAGCTAAGCAATACGTTCATAGTAAAACTTGTGACTTCCAATTCAAAAAAATACTAGTTATGGCGTAGGCCAATAGCTTGCAAATGACCAGTAGCGAACCTCGTGGTTATTTTTGTTTTGACCTGTCGACGCTGTAAAACCGAGGTAAGCCGATTTCACTTGGCTGCATGTATGGCATTCCGTTGGCCGTAAGAGGTCACATAATGCTCTTACATATGTGATCAAAGGTCGAATAGGTTTTCGAATAGGTTTCCTATTGTCTCTGAAATAAACCTTCCAAGTATGTGATGTGCCATTGTACTCAATCCATGCATTCATAGACTTGTTTAATCGATTGAGGTTGGGAGCTGCTTCGGACGCAATTGCAGTTGGGAAAAAGCCTTCACGAAAAGCAACATTACGTTCCGGTCGTTCACCGATGTTTGCAAAAGTGTCGAAAGCTACGGCCACACTTCCCACTTTGAGAGAACCGTTGTAAGTGTATCCGAGAGTTTCTCCGGCGCCAAGTCCAAACGCCGATAAATTTGCATTATTGGCAAGTAAAAAGAATGCGAGACCATCTGCTACTATAGAATCGTAAACACGAATTCGGAAAGTGAAAAATGTCTCGAACGAAGCACTTTCACAATCCCCATTCGCTTTATTTCGCAAAAGTTTTATGGGAGAATAATGGAAAGCTTGACCATGTTGCCACTCTAAGGGAGGAGTGAGACGAATCCATGGCGCCCATCTTCTGGCATCGTTTAAGAAAGTCATAGGGGAATATTTTTGAAAAGAGGAATAAGAAATGTTCACGGGAGTGTCGGTTTCAGCAGGAGGAGGAGGAGAGGGTGGGGGACTTGGAGGTGGAGAGGGAGGTGGCCTTGGAGGAGGAGAGGGAGGTGGAGGAGGAGGAGAAGGAGGTGGAGTTGGAGGAGGGGAGGGAGGCGGGGATGGTGGAGGTGGCGGAGGACTCGGAGGGGGAGGAGAGGGAGGTGGGGGAGGTGGGGAAGGTGGAGGAGGGGGAGAGGGAGGGGAAGGTGGTGGGGAAGGAGGAGATGGCGGTCGCACTAAAACAAATAAGACAAAAAAGTAAAAAATCATTTGTAAGGAGCTTGCACCGCCCACTTTTTTCTGAATAGTTAACTTGGACATACATAAAGTGGCTTTATATATATGTACGTATACTTATATACATGTAAACGTCTATATGTATATATATATATATATATATATATGCGCATATATGTATATATATTTTACAACCAAATATATGTAGTTATAACCATATTTAACATATAGAACAATATCCAATCGTGTGTCCTTATTTTATTTTTTCCTACCATGTATGTATTTATATGTGTATGTGTATGTGTATGTGTATGTGTATGTGTATATATATACTTATAAATAAATATATATATATATGTATATATACACATATAAATATATATATGTATGAATAAAGTAAGCTAAACGCAAAAGAAAGGGAAAACAGATTTGGAACTTGGAAACCGTTCACACAAATAGACTTTAGCTTTGATGCAAATATTATAGTTGCCAAAAAAATGTCATTGGGGCTTATGCCAACTAATGAAAAGCAAGAGGGAATAAAAGGAGAGGCAAAGGGAGGGGAGGGCGACGGGTAGGGGGACGGGAGAGGAAGGGGGAAAAGGAGAGGTATAGGGAGGGGGAGGGGGAGGGGGTGGAGGAGAGAGAGGAGGATGGGGAAAGGGTGGGGGAGGGGGAAAAGGAGATAACGACGGAAGTTTTACGGAACAAGAGAGAGAATGAAGGGGAATGCAAGAAAAAAATCGGAACAGTTTATTGAAAGGATTAGAGATGAAAATGATAACAGCTTAAACTTGCCAAGGATGGAAGGTCAGGTTTAAGGAAAGGAAAGGAAAAAAAAAATATTGCGAAGCTTACGTGGAAAGAATTGAAATGTGTAGCTGAAATTTGTAAACCCAAAACAGTAAAAAAACAAAACGTATTACCTGCAGGAAATGTGCAAAATGTACTTATACCAACGTTGTCCGAGGGAAATTGTTCTTCTTGATTGTAGCGAGAATAATCCACCAATAAACTTGTTGAAATATTAAGACCCATTGCGTTTGTTTCATATGATAATGGTGGCACTGGAAAGGCCACCGCAAATTTAATTTCTCGAATTCCATTTGGGGATAAAAGGCCTAAAATAGTCTTAGTGCATTGGATGGTCTTGTCATCGATAGCAATGCAAGGTGAGGCCCCCCTTAACGAAACCACACTTGAAATAATGCTAGTGACGTTTATTCCATAAGCGTTTGATGGCCCTTTGTTACCCACTTCCACCAAAATATTTTGGGAATAAGAATTGGCATCATTTGGTAGTCCGACAGTCAAACACGACCCACTAACTGTTTCCGCAACTTGGGTGACATTCAAATCTATTTTTTTAAGAACAATCAATCGGGCGGTTGAGATTGAATACGGTCCACAAGAGTCATTTGCTCGTATAGCAACTGTTCTCAAGGTGTTGTTTTTGGATGCGAGAATTTCTCCATCAAAATTATCAGTGGAAACGTTGACTTCCGGAGTGAGATTGTTCGCACCAATAGTTGGCCGGAAAGTGGTTCCGTCATAGTTCAAGTCCCATTCAACAGTCAAGTTCCCACAATCGTCGTATCCTCGACTAGCGGTTCCGTTGAGAGTGACCACTTTAGTGTCATTTTCAATAATAATGTATGGCCCATTAGCATTTGTGTCACCTGTAAATAAAACTTCATAACAAACAGTCACTATCTAAAAATTCATTCTCGAACTTAATGATTCTTGTTTTAGGTTCTTCTGGTTTATTCGGTTAGCTAATGATTGTTTAAGAACGTCTCACTAATATATTTTGAAAATATTCTTTTCCAAAAAAGATCTTTATGATTAGTCACCTAGTTTGAGTTTGAAAAATGTTCGAAAATCTTGGCAAGCAAGATAAGTGAACTGTAATACATAAATGTCACATTTTACTCCAACATTGTCGTACTAGTCGTGCAAAATAAATCAGTTTTATTAGAGAATTTAAAAACGTACTAATAGTTCGACATCTAAAAATGCAAAGTTGCGCTTCATGCTACGGAACGTGACAAAACCGAAATGGTAATACATATTTCTGGTTACAAATAGAAAAAAACAAATGAGCCTGACGTAGATTTTCATCTTCAAAACAACAAAATGAACGAGATGGATGCGATAATTGCCAGGTTAAAAATAGTTAAACATAATGAAGTAAAATTACTTGTAGTCTAGACTGGCAGATAATCTAGAAGCAATATTCTTTCATAAGCATGCTTAGGGAAACTAAAATTGAACAAAAACATTTTCTTATTATGGCTATTGATATTATGATTATTGTGTTAGTATAGTTATAACGGTTACGGTCATGGTCATGGTCATGGTCATGGTCATGGTCATGGGTTACGAGTTTGTTTGGTTCGGATGCTTATCACCTGGGGGGACAGTAATGTTGCCAGAAGAAATTCGAAAGCACCATTTTCCCGGAGTGTTCACATTCGATGTGTCCGTCAATTGTTGCATCGCAGCGGTGCCAGAGCCCGGAAGACTATAATAGTTTTTACCGTCACCGGCATCAAATCCACATTGAGCATAAATGGCACCTAATACAGAAATCCAAACATTAAAAATTCATTCGCCTTTCAATCTTGGATGGCACATAATTCAAGTAAAAAGAACCTCAAGCCTCAAAAAGAAAAATGTTTTACATCAACCACTATTTTTCAATCGTTAACTCACATTAACTTTGCATCATCATTTTTTCCAAATGAATGTACGAAATGAAGTCATTCGAATCGTTTAGATTGGTTGATGTGGGAAAAAACATACAAACACTTGGCTGGTAATAAATGATGAAAAACATAAAAGTACAAATCCTCAAATGCCATGAATTTCTGTATATGGAAAGTTCCAAATGGAAAAATTGCTTACACAATCGAAGTGAAAACGACACTGAGTAAAATCTTAATATAAAAACAGGCATATATTCACTATAAGCAGTGAAAAAACCGTACTACTGTGATGTTCGTAACCAGATAATAGATTCTTTTCATCAATTTTTTTTTCCTAAACGTAATTTAGTCAGCTTCATTCCCTAATTATTGAAGGTGTGCACAAAATTGTGCACAATTCTTCCACAAAGCAAACCAAACGTGAAATTAAAAAATCACTCGCGATTTGAAAAGGCACATGATCCTTCTACATTACTTCATAGTTCACTTAGAAAGAAAACCATATGTATAATTTAAGAAAACCACTCACTCTGTGGATAGAGCCATTGCAATCCCCCTTGGGGGTAAAGAGTGCACGAATAGGTCACCGGAAAACGACCCACAGAGCTCCAAACCAACCATGTCTGAAAAGTATTAAGTTTGTTTGTTCCATAACTGCAAAAAGTGGATGCTTGAAAAGAGTCAAAAACTACATAAACAAAGATTTACAACAACTTCCTAATAGAGTTTACAATCTGACAGATTTACAAATAGTGAACATTGTGAAATTACAAAAAGTTGCATAGTAAAATGCAAAAAAATATGAAGCATCGAAAACTTTTACGAAAGGTACTGTACCTTGCCATCTCCTAGTTAAAAAAAAACACATCATCACCTCGTCCTCGCATTTGAAAAAAAAACCAGCATCAAAAAAAAGAAAATGAAAAGGGAATAATTACGAATAGTATCCGACGTCGATCCAAGAGGCCACAAAACCTCCGTCTGGAACAAAATTTCTCGCTTCTGGGAACGCTTCTTTTATCTCATTCGCCATACTAGTAAGATCTTGTGGTCTACTTGTTCGACTTATCGCCCGGTAATGAACGTATCCTCCTGCTGACGCCCTCGTGTCTACACACAGAAAACCATTGTTTTGTATTTTTGTTTAAATTTTATTTGTCTAATGGTTTTCAAACAACCTATCGTCAGCTTTAGTCATCCTTCTGCCTACGCATAAAAAACCATCATTTTTAGGTTTTTCATGGTTTCCCAATATCTTTTAAGCCCCATTTATTCCATGGCCTGTTTACAATCATGAAAAAACATTATATTCATGATTTCCAGGGTTTTTTTGGTTTCCCATAGCGGCTTTTCGCTTTTCCCGTAAATTCTTAATAGGAGACAGAATAGAGCTTATCTCATGGCGTGTTGTGAATCGCTATTAGCTTGGATAATACTGATACAGTGCCGGTCCTTTTGGCACGTGAACGTAAAATAGCGTCAATAATGCTAATTTGCCCGTTCATAACACTAACTAGGAAAGCAGTAAAAATTGTCCCCGTCACACGAACCTAATTAGGAATCATAACGCGAAAAAACCCCAAGCAATTTGACTCCTAACGTTAATAGCTATAATTATTCAAGGTTTAACTCATGAAGTGCCGAAAAGACACATTAAAGCACAATATTAGACTAGGTGACAGTCATCAATACAGATTTTCTCATGTAGTAGAAAAATAATAAGGTTCCGCACAAGCGGCTATCTAATAAAGGTATTTTTTGAACTGTAGAGAAAATATTAGTTCGCAGGCATTGGATGCAATCAAAGTCTTCATTATCAAATTTCCGTGTCTGTACATTTTCGAAATTTTATCATCACTGTCTAGATAAACAACCTTATCAATCTGACTGGACATGATTTAATCGACATACAATTCTAACAAAAGCCCATATAATTGGTGTAAGTGAAGTGGCAATACTCCTCATTAGATTTTAATACAATGTCATTTGCAACAAATATTAGGTAAGGCCCCTATCATATTTGTATGTAAATTTATTTTCTGATGTTCGTCAAGAACTATGACAATTTACTAGAGAAAAAAAATGGGCTCTCACCTACGTCCGACCAAAAAGGGGCAATTATTCGGATTCCGCTTGAAAGGGGAAAACGAGACGGCGTATATTGGCTAAGTGCACTAAAAAACCAAAAAAAAAACAGCAACGATAACAAAGGTTAATAGGACAAAAGCAAAATGAAATCCTAAAATCAACTTCCTCTTGAGAAGATCAAATGAAGCAGCTTGCGAACGGTAAATTGATTGCAAGTATATTAAGGCGAGTTTTTCCTTTTGATAGGGGAACAAAAAATCGAAAGGAATGAAATAATCAGAAATATTATGAACAAATAGACGCGTATTCACAAGGAAAACACTGACATTCTCTGAGAAAGGGTTACTCCTAAATTCCTATTTTTTCCATCATTACAGTAAACACAATGATTGAAGCCGAAAAGTGAACAAAAACTGAGAACACTTTCTGTAACAAAGATAGAGGGAAAGAGAGAGAGAGAGAGAGAGAGAGAGAGAGAGAGAGAGAGAGAGAGAGAGAGAGAGAGAGAGAGAGAGAGAGAGAGAGAGAGAGAGAGAGAGAGAGAGAGAGAGAGAGAGAGAGAGAGAGAGAGATAGAATCAAATAACTGTTTTGTTTAGATATTTGATAGAACGAGACAGGGTGATAACATTCAGCAGAATATCACTCTGATCTTTGTGTGTAAGAGATAGCGAGAGAGAGAGAGAGAGAGCGAGAGAGAGAGAGAGAGAAAGTGCGAGAGAGAAAGAGAGAGAAAGATAGAGAGAGAGAGAAAAAAAAAACGAGAGAGAGAAAGAGAGAGAGCGAGAGAGAGAGAGAAAGTGCGAGAGAGGTAGAGAGAGAAAGATAGAGAGAGAGAGAGAAAAAACGAGAGAGAGAAAGAGAGAGAAAGATAGAGAGAGAGAGAGGGTAAAGGAGAGAATATTCTCACGCATCAAAAGTGAGATCTCCGTTGTTATTGACAAAAACCTTAGTGGCAGTATAGTTGTAAAACGACATGGGGGTGGGCAGAGGGATAGCCGAACTGTAGCTGTCGTCATTGCGAGGAAGAGTGTTGTCGCCATTTTGAGAACCGTACGGAAGAAAGTCGGTGCGCGTAAGGGAGGATCCCTGGAGGACAAATAACGTCAAGAAAGCGAAGAGGAGAGAGAGAGAGAATGCCCGTTTTGGAACATTGTAGCAAGAGAAATATGGAGAGGTAACACAAGAGAGATGGAAGAGGGAGAGCTAGGGGAAGGTGAGAGAAAAATGTGGAGAGGAAGGGGAAGAGGCAGGGGAAGGGGGATGGGGGGGAAGGGGACGTAGGAGAGGGGCGGGAGGGAGAGGAGGGAGAGGGGAAAGGGAAGAAGACAATGGTTCTGAGGGAGGGAAGAGCGAGTTAAGTACTGACGCATTCGAGAGACTAGCTGTACGGTATTCCGGCATTCGGCACTTGCTGTGCTGGAAACGTAAACGTACGGGATTTCGCCATTTTTCCGCCAAAAGCTGACGCGCGCATGTTACCGTAGCTACCAGACAAAAAAGAGAATGTTCTCGTCCGTTTGGAAGGTGAGAGGCTACAAACTCAGATGCGCCAACGAATGATTCACACGTGCAAAGTATCCAAATAAATTGTCAGTATTAGTGCTTATGTATCTGACGTTTGCACACCAGACGATCTCCAGAAATGAAGGAAAAATATCATAATATAAGACAGGAAAATAAACCAATAAAACTCAGGGTACGTCCCCATGTATTAAAGTATTTACTTTTCTCTGTCTTTTTACCCTAAAACTCAGGGAACTTTGACAAAAACTTTAGCCGTACGAGAAAATCATTTTTACCAAAGTAGAGTGAACGTCAATTGATACTTTGGATGTACGGCGTGTTTGTCGTCATGTGAACGCATTTTGGCGTTTTCCCCTTTTCGACCCCCGGGCAAGAGAATCCAACCCAAAAAAAAACTTCATCCAAAATCACCTCCAGGGGGTGATTTTAGTTCAAGTACCGCCCAAACAGCGAATGAAAAATGACCCACGCACGCGTCACAAGGGTGTGAAAATTTTAGGACGAGGGAGAGTCCTCGCTATTTTTCTCCGTGCCCGTCACGCGCATGTACGGAAAAAAATCTGTAGGGGTCTCGGACCTCCACTTTCTTTCATGGGGTCCTTAGCAAAATTTTGCGCCGTCGTCGCCTCTCCCCTCTCCCTCTCACACCATCGCTCTAATCTCACACTTTTTAGAACGAGACACGACAATATCGGTATAAAATAAAAGATCTTTTAAAAATATTATTTTTGACAATTTTTAGGTTTTTTTTTAATGGCATGTCGAGCGAGAAAAGTAAAAAAAACGAAATCGAAAAACCATGGCATTGAATCAGTGACGTCGACGTTGTCACAAGTGAGCGTGACGTCACAATATCACCAAACCCTAAACATCTACGATTTCACAAAAATCTAGATTGTTTTTGTTGGCGTCACTAATCGTTTCGTAGTCGTCTTCAATCGTCACAAGTTGTACCTACGTCTACAACCGTCACATTCAAAGTTCCGATTTCATTTTCGCACATTGAGACGCTCTTCAAAGTAGTACGGAGAATCTTTACTACAGTCCAAAATACTTTATCAAAGTACCGATTACATGGGGACGTACCCTGAGTATATTACTGTACGGTAAAGTATCGTACATCACCAGAAGTCATAGTTCAAAAGTAGGTGAAAGTAGGCCCATACAATATCCCCATTGTATGCAAAACATACAATATGGCCTTAAGACCCATATTGTATTGGTCGCGAAATGAAATAAAATAGTAACAGGGTTGAGTTGCACATCGATCGATAGAGAATTAAACGTCATGTCTATATTTTAAAAAATATTCGGACAAAAAAACAAATTCTGTGAGTTTTGAGGTCTTTTTTATTTAAACCGTCAGATTCGGACAATCGGACGGTCGCAGATCAAAGTAGCGATCTAAGAAGATCACATGAAAAGCCCATAACACAACTCATCCTACGCTGTGTCGGTTCGCTGAAAATTTCGTCCAGCGTCGTGGGCTTACTATGATCATACGTCTGATTCGTACGTTCGTACAAAAGTGTGCACAAACGCACACACATACAGTGCCCACTCTGCGCGAGTTTTGTGCCAAGTTTTGTGCGCCTACCAAAGGCCTACCATAAAAACGCCTACTTTTGAACTATGCCAGGAGTGACCAATAGTTATTTAGGGTTTTAATTCTTTAAAACTTTTTAACTTCGAGGTTTTCGTGTGCAGATTCATCGAGATTTAAAACTTTCGAACATTCCCCCGGTGGGTATGCTCACGTGGCAATATCTAATTCGTCAGAATGTTTTCAAATTAGAGTCTACTTTTCTTTCTGGTCTTTCATAGGTTTATAAGGTGACAGATTGCCGGATCGGCGGATTTTCGCCCGCCAACAACGACATCCCGTTGCTTCCTCCAATTATTCTTTGCCTACGGGAACTCGCTGTTGGTACGGCAATTAAATACCCCTAATTGATAGTTCATCTTTTCCATTGTAAAACTGTAACATACATATGGATGCATTAATAACTTACACGTGGAAGGCAACCCATGCGTCATGAGATTTCCAATCCAGTAATTCAATTTTCAAGATCAGTCAGCAGGTCTGCGGATTTCTTTAACCGTCATTGTCAACCTGTCAAATCTTTGAAAGTATTGACTTTTATCATACAGATTCCTGACGAACTTTGCAGATTGATCAAACTTTCCAACTTTTGAACATTCCCCCGATTGGCATACTTACGTGGCAGCATCTCCGAATGTTTTCTAATTAGAGTCGACTTTTGGAGAGTCGATATTCTTTTCCGTTACACCTGTTACGCACGGTAAAGGACAGATGTCCGTTTCAATGCGTTTCAATCATAGTTCAAAAGTAGGCGTTTTTATGGTAGGCCTTTGGTAGGCGCACAAAACTTGGCACTAAACTCGCGTAGAGTAGGCATATTGTATGAGTGTGAGGTGCGGACACTCTTGTACGATCGTACGAATATGACGTATGATCATAGTACAGCGCACGCCACCTGACGAAATTTTTTAGCGAACTGACGCGGCGTAGGATGACATTCCGCCGGAAAAAAAACCCGGAAAAAAAAAAAAAAAAAACGCGGACGGGCAACCTGGTTGGTCAATTTGAGGCTTTATTTAGTGTGGCCTTCAAAATTGCAGACGCTAATATGACAAATTGTCTCTTTCCCTCTCCTCTTCCGTCTCTCGCTTTGTCACCCTATCCCGCTCCCTTTCCATCCCGGCCCTCCATTTCTCTCCCTCTCCTTCTCCTTCTTCTTACATGTCCGTACCGTGTGCCTTGGATGGGCAGACTGTCTTCACTCAGGTGGCAAAAATTAAAATTTTGGGTATTGTTTCGCCAAAAGTGACTGTCAGTGCTCTTTCCTCTTTCTTTCTTACCCTCTGTTTTTTTTTCTTTCTTTGTTTCTTCCATTTTTCCTTTCTTCCTTTCTTCCTTTCTTCGTTTCTTCGTTTCTTCCTTTCTTTCTTTCTTCCTTTCTTCCTTTTTTCATTTCTTTCTTGCCTTCCGTTTTTCCTTTCCTTCATTTCTTTCTTTTTTTCTTTTGTTTTGGTTTGTTATTTTGCTCAAACTTTCATTCATTTTTAACGGTCGGAGGAAGTGAAAATCTTAAAAAAAAGAACTAATGTTTTTTTCACGTTGAGGATCTAAAATCTGTTTTTCAGCTGTTCAAACAATAACATCTCAGGGGAATTTTAGGTTTTACAGTTTTAAAAAAATCTGATAATGTGTCCTTTTTTTTTTTTCTGGTCAAAGTGATTGACAATGATTACAGAAGATCTGTTCTTTTTTTTGTTTTCTTCTGACTGTTTTTCCTGTCCTATTTTTGTAGATTGCTGTACAATGTGACTTAACTTTCACTGTCGAGGACAAAAAGCTTAAGAATAAAATTTGTAGGGTTCAAAGTTTGAAAATAGGGTGACAAAAAGCATGCGAAAAGAATTGCACCATTGTTTTCAAGTTATCGTTAATTTAGTTATTATGACGGGAAACAAGCTCGATGGGATTGTGACATCATCGAAGGCGAAATGGCGAACAATTGGTTACTTTAGTATTGAAGTTTATTATTTGATTTTTGTACAGTATATTCGAATGTACGATGTTTACCATTAAAAACAGGTTTCTTACCTTTGATAGGGTATTTGTTGAAAAATATCCCTTGAGAAGTGGATACCTGCTGTTTCGTTCGAGGCACCATCTTAGAGCCTTTGTATTCATATACTACAAAGATAGTGCCCGTTTTTTGTTAACCTACGGTACTGGTTAACTGGTAATTAGTTAATGGTAATTGACTTTACTTGCCGGTAATCGCTAATTTTTTTTGTAGTCTGGATCGCTGTATTATTATTAGACCCGTCTTCATAGTTTTAGACCAGGAGATTTCGGTTCATTTTTTACAGGATTCTCCCAGCTTTAGAGTTAAATTTATGCAAAAACAAGTGAAAGCTTTACCATCTTTGGGTTTTTCTGTAACATTGGTTACTCAAATAAAAAGATGGGAGTGTTTTGAATACATATCTTTTCTGTAATTGAAATACGAATACAGTTGTGGCATGAAGGTTGGAGGACTTTGAATGTGCTCAGAATCATCCAGTAGTTCTCTTTTTTGAATATCAATATATTTTTTAAATAACAGTAGAAAATGACCAATTGTGTCATAGATATTAAGTTGTGTTGGGGTTGGGGTTGTAGGATTGGTTTAAGTGAGTTGATGTGTTTTTCTTTTTTGGGTTTGAGTGCATTTGTTTAATGCGCTTTTAGGCGTCCACGTTGCTTTTCTTTGTTTTGTTTTGCCCTGCTTGAAGTTTTTCAGTTTTGGCCCTTTTGTACCCTTGGACCCAGATGGTTTACCATCACGCTTTAATTCTATTTGCTTTATTCCACGGTATGTTTGAACAGAGTTGCTGCGTATATCTGTAGGGAGATGTTTCACTAAGTGAGATCCTCGTCAGTTTTGGTAATTTGTCATTGTAGTATCTCCGCCACGTTACCGTCCATTATCATTTGTTGGTCAGTCGAAGTGCTTTTTCTCTTCACACTGTTTCCAAATTTTAATTGTGACATAGCGACAATTTTAGACGTGAGATCACAACCAAAGGGCGAGACTGTTACCTTTTGATTGCTTGCCTCGAAAAAAAATTTCCAGCGGTCGATCACAGAGTTATACATTTTTTGACTGACCGGAAAATGTTGAACTTAAATAACGGACACCTGAGAGCTCTTTTCAAAGCTGAAATTTAACCACTGCCGTCAAATAGAAACTCTCCATTTGAGGACTCAAAAATAATATTCACTGATTAAATCGCCAAAAGATGTTAAAAAGAAAGTGACGAGCTGATTTACTTTTTGGAGAAAGTTTAAAGACAATCAAAATTTCCATATTTGGAAAACATACAAAACTGGAGAGAAAAAGAGATAAAGAGACAAGAACTATGGAACATTGAAAAGGATGTTGAGAGACTCTTGGAAACTATAATTATAGTCTAAAACAAAAAACTAAAATTTTGTACAAATATAATAATCTCTTTCACTTATTTGTGAACCAATATTGTAAATCCTGAAAAAGTACACTGCATCCTCGCTAATAAAACACTAATGAGGACAAAACTGTTAACAATTAAAGCTATAATCCTGTAATTGTCTATACATCAACTCGTATTACGAGTTGGAAAAAATGATTTTCCTATTCTTATTTCACCGTACAAAAATGTGGGTGTCAATGATAAGTGTGTTTCTATACCAGCCTAATAATCGTATTTATTTTACACTCAAAAAGGGGACGAAACTGTCATAGATTGTTAACAACTGTCAGACTCGACGGAAAAAGATTTCAATAGAGGGGCTCCCGTGTGAGGATCCTGACGGTAACTGAAACGAGCATGTTCCATGAAGTGTCCGTTCAAACTGCTTTTGCGATCCGAATCTGCACACGTGGCAACACATGACCGTGCGTCAGAACTGAAACACTAACGGAAACGGTCACATGGAACAGCCAACCATCGGAGATGAAGCAATAAAAACAAAAAAAAAAAAAAAAAAAAAAAAAAAAAAAAACAAACAAAAAAACAAAAAAAGGAACCCCCAGGGCCTAAAAGTTTGCGGAGGCGAGTCCTCACCGGAGTACACTTTGACGAGGAGAGGTCGATACTCCGGAAGAATATAAAACAATCAGGACCGGTTTCCGAGTAGGAAAAAAAAAAAAAAAAGTCAGAAAAGAGTTCCGAAAGATCAAAAGCGTCAAAACAAAGAAGGAAACAGGCGAGAAAATCAGCTGAAAGAGGAGAGAGAAGAGGCAGGGAGGGAGGGAGGGAGGGAGGGGGGCAGGCAGGGAGGGAGGGAGGGAGTGAGAGAGAGAGGGAGAAAAAGGGAGAGAAAGAGAGAGAGATCCCTCCTACCCACCTTGAGCTCGATTGTCCCCTTCAGAGTGTGTCTCTCCCCCTCCCTGCTGACCGCCATGTTGCAGTGCCACGTGGCACACAGCGTGGCCCCACACGGCCTGAGTGCCACGTGTTCCACTCTGTCCTCTCCTCCCTTCTCGTCCCGAATGGCCAGCTGGAGCGTCGGCGCCTCTCCTGCCGCTGACGTGGCACAATGTGGGCGGTCCAATTTCAAAACCAGTCCGTACACCATCCCTCTCCGCAGCTTCAGACTGGTGTCCGTACATGCCAGGTGGCGGAATCTCCCGCCTTCCGATTTGTACACCACGGGGGGACAGTCCCTGCCAGCTGGCACTATACGGATCCGTACGGTCATTACCGACAGCGAATCGCCAGTCTTCGGCGAATCCGAGGACGCCACGCGTCCTGCTCGCACGCGAGCCATGACGGGGGGTGGAGAGAGAGGCAGGGGGAGAGAGAGAGAGAGAGAGAGAGAGAGAGAGAGAGAGGGAGAGAGGGAACAGAAGGGAACGTTGGTCTTTCAGAAACGACGAAGTTTCGTTGGTTATTATCCATGTGGGTCGGCGAATCATTGAACTGAGGAGTCAAGTCGCGAGCCAATAAGAGAGTGCCACGTAGATGTACCAGTCGAAGCTTTAATGAATTTGCTATTTTTCGGCCAATGGCGTCGCAGGATCGACTGCCTCTTGACGCAAATTGAGCGGCGTTTTGAATGCCTTCCCGCTGTCCGTACAGCCAATGACAGATGCTAGTGACACATACGGAGGTTGTCGTGAGGTGGTGGAGGCAGAGTGACGACTGGCCAGGATGAATCGATGGCATAGATGTCTCATGCGCATACAACGCACGCATGAAATTACTGTACCTTCCCTCATATTTCAGTACAATTGTTTACCATCGTGCTTTTTAATCTATCCTGCGTTTCATTTTCAGTACAATTGCCTTAAATATTCCGTACTTTTAAGGTTTTTAGGGTACACTCTCCGAACAATGTCGTACATTTCCGTTTATTTTCCGTTCTTTTTCAGATTTTCTAAGGTTTTTTTTTGGTCAGACTTTCCGTATATTTTTTTACATCTCCGTTCATTTCCGTACAGCAAAAACTGTACGAATTTTACGAAAAGTATGAAACAACGAATAATACGCAGTTTTCGTAAAAAAATCGAGATCCGTACGAATACAACTATGGACGAGATTGTCTTCGCGCGCGCGTTTCTTTTTTGGAAATTTTCGTACATTTTATCCGTACATATCACCGTATATTTCATCCGTACGAAAAGTATTCACATTTTACGAAAGATTCAAAAACTAGAAAAAAAAACGAAATTTGGTAAAAATGTCAAAATCCGTACGAATGAGACATCTATGATTGATGACTAATGCGACAAACGTCTTGCCATTTCCGTACAGTAACATTTAAGGATCTTGGATTCTTGAGATTGTTAGGGTTTCGACGCCGCCGGATGGTGGACGACGGATTCTCTGCAGATCTTGAGTTGACGCTCCATGAAAATTCCAAAAATTATTTTGTCGTTTCCTCCTTGCTGTTTAGGAAAAAGCATTATAGTCGTACGCATCGTTAACGATAAATTTTGAATTTTCTGTTCAACAGTGTACGTAGATAAATAGATACCCCTCTTTAGTTTCTATTCGATTCCGGTTCCTGGAATTTGTGGATGCGCGGGTTTCACGGAAGACAATGTCAGGAATTCCTTTGGCGAGTATCTCAGGTGGCAAATTTCCACGTAAGCGAATTTCACAGGCCGTAATCCCATGTTTACACCTTTATAATACAGTACACCGCCAATCGCTATTAGAGTAAATAACGCTAATTCGGTGCCCTTTTTTCAAGAAAAAAAACCTGAAATACAATCCATAATTCTATTTTTTCCATTATTCTAATTAGGGTTTTTTTTCAATTAGCGTTAATAATGGAAGTACACTGCGAAAGAAATAGTGTGGCATACGGACAGGGTATTTCCGTAGAAAATGGTACTTTTTGAATTACAAAGGCATAAAAAGACACTTAACATTATTGCGCACACATGTGAATGTGCACTAGAAGAAAGAGACGCAAACTAGTCGAAAACAATCACGTTCTCATATGTTCGTCCGTCGACTGTGTGAACAGCGCGACGGCGTACGAATTGTCAGATTTTGTACGGATACATATATTCATGTAGACATCGAAAGGGCGGGTATTTATTATTCAGGACAACCCAAATTACAGTTAGGGATAAGTTAGTATATATATTTTTTTTTCAAAATAAAAAAAATCCCGATTAGTGTTAATAACACTATTTTTTTTTACGCTAGTAATTCCTTTACTCTAATAGCGATTGATAGTGTTGGGTATCGAGGACCACTTGCCGATATTCGATATGTACCGAATTTTAGGTATCCGATAATCGATATATCGCTTCGATATATCGATTATCGAAATATCGCTATGCATTGCCGATATATCTCCGATATATCGTATCGACAATATATCGAAAATGAAAAAAAATTTTTTTTTTCAAAAACATTTCCGTACGATTTTCCGTACGATTTTTTGTACAGTTTTCCGTACTCTCACTGTACGGACAAGCAATTTTTGCGATATATATCGCGATGATTTATGTTGGTCCCGGTACGATATATCGAGGAATCTGTTCGATCGATATTCGATATATCGAATATCGAAATTATCGCGATATGAAACTACCCGATACCCAACACTACACCGCGCATCGTAATTAGAGTAATGAAAAAATTAGAGTAAAAAAAGAGAAAAAAATAATTAGAGTAATTTACTCTAATTTATGTGATAGAATTTTTTCAAGGAGTGACTTTACTCTAATTTATTTAGTTATTCTATATTGGGTTATGTCGGCGATAATTATCCGCGCTGTAATTATTAACACTAAATTATGTAAACGTACAAAAACTGTCAGTCCGTATATCTTGACATCATTATGACGTTAGTACTATTGTCGCGCTGAATGTCAGTTACGTCGGGACCACCGTCGAAGGTTACATGTAAATTATGCGCAGTTACATAATTGAAAGTCAACATTTATGAATGGCTGAATTACGGTTGTAGTTCAAATGTAAACGACACTTTCCGTTACGTTTTTTGATTTTCGTACGAAAAGGGTACTTTTGAACTCTAATAACGACGCACTTTGTTGATTTTATTAGAGTAATTTTACGTTAAAAAGGTGTCTTAACTCTAATAAAGTCGCGTTCAATTGAGGAAATTCGAAAATGAACACAAAATACAGTGAAATTTAATTCTAATTGGGTCGCAATATGAAGATATCCTAACTAATCGACGCAGCGCGGCATATTATTGGACGATCACAATTACACGTGGCCAATTTATTGACCATAGAAACGACATGTCTGCAAAACAACGATATTACACAAACCGTCTGTCCTTTTGGTCTCTTTTGTAAGAGACATCCGTACATCCAATAAGCTGCATCAATTTTCCCAATTCTTTCGTAGAATTTTTGGGCGGCAATTTTTACAAATTCCAGTTTCGTTTTTGAGATTTTTAAAAAGGTGGGATTTCAAATTTACAACCAAATATTAAAATTTAAATTTTGAACCTTTCCTCTTTTCACAATGGATTCCCTCGTTTTTTTACCTCCCACTTCTATAATTTTCCCATATATATTGCACGTTCAGACAGGCAACGGCATTATCAATTTATATTTTTTATTTGCGCTTACCCTTACATCCGACTCTAGTTGTTGCCTAGTCTTTCCCCCCTATAAAGAGTCGCTTAATAATCGGAGATATGTGGAGGTTTTCAAGAATGTGGGGTAACTACGCGTCGAGATATAACGACATATCTCATATCCCTATACCTGTTGTTGAAGAGGTGATCGGAGAGATGCACAGTGTGGGATCCGAAATGGCGAGTGGAGCAACCGAATTACCACATGTGGAGCCTCTCGTGGAAGAAGCTTCGAGTGGAGAAGACCACACCACGGGCGGAGATTTGGGGAGTCACCGTACAGCTGTTGACCCGCAGCAGTCCAGACGAAAAAAACAACATGTTACAACCAAAAGGGATCGTTTGCGGATAATCACTTGGATGATTGCTGAGGAGCAGGCGAACGGATACCGAAAGCTCATCCCCAAAACTATCAAAAAGTTTCCCGAACAGTTTTCGGGAAGCGATGGATGTAGTAAGTTTCGCTAAAACTCTTCTCCCCCTTTACCTCATCAACCCATCTCTCGAGTATTACTGTTTTTTTGGTGGTTTGAAGGATTTAAAATCTGTTATACTCTCAATTTTTCTATCTGATTATGTAATTAATCTAACTATCTGTCTATTCCAATTATCTCTATCTAATTTCTATGAAATCTAATTATCTACTAATCTAATTATCTTTCTAACTGTCTATGTCTAACTGTCTATATATTTGTCTAATTATCTGTCTATCGATCTATCTATCTATCTTTTTATTTGTGTCTAAATAATTATCTATCTATCTGATTATCTAATTATCTATCTAATTATCTGACTAATTATCTATCTAATCTAATTATCCATCTAAACTATTTATCTATCTAATCTAATTATCTATATAATTTATTCATCTATCTAATCTAATCATCTAGCTAATCTAATTCTCTATCTAATCTAATTCTATATCTAACCTAATTCACTATCTAATCTAATTATCTATCAAATTATCTGTTCAATTATGTGTCAAATTATGTAATCTAATTATCTAATATAATTATCGGCCAAAATATCTGTCTAATTATCTGTCTATTTATCTGTCTAGTTATCTTTTAAATTATCTAATCTAATTATCTGTATAATTATCTGTCTAATTATCTAATGTAATTATCTGTCAAATTATCTATCTAATCTAATTGCCTATCTAATATAATTATCGGCCAAAATATCTCTCTAATTATCTGTCTATTTATCTGTCTAGTTATCTTTTAAATTATCTAATCTAATTATCTGTATAATTATCTGTCTAATTATCTAATCTAATTATCTATCAAATTACCTATCTAATCAAATTACCTATCTAATATAATTATCTAACTAATCTATTTCACTATCTAAGGTTATTCACTATCTAATCCAATTATCTATCTAATCTAATCATCAAGCTAACCTAATTATCTATCTAAGTTAATTATCGATCTAATATAAGTATCTATGTAATCTATTTTTCTATCTAATCTATTTATGTATCTAGTCTAATTATCTGTAAAACTATATGTCAAATTATCTGTCAAATTATGTGTCAAATATCTGCCAAATAATCTAAACTAATTATCTGTCTATTTATCCTTTTAATTATCTGTTTAATTATCTGTCTAATTATCTGTCTCTCTCTGTGTCTATCTAATTAGGGTTATACGTGATTATCTAATTATCTATCTAATCTAACTATCCATCTTATCTAATTATCTTTCTAATATAATTCACTATCTAATCTAATTACCTATATAATCAAATTCACTTTCTAATCTAATTCACTATCTAATCTACTTATCTATCTAATATAATTCACTATCTAGTCATATTATCTATCTAATGTAATTATCTATCTAATCTATTTATCTATCTATTCTAAATATCTGTCTAATCTAAATATCTATCTAATCTAATTATCTGTCTAATTATTTGTCAAATTATCTGTCCAATTATGTGTTAAATCTTCTAATCTAACTATCTTATCTAATCTTCTGTCAAATTATCTGTCTATCTATCTGTCAAATTATCTAATCTAAATATCTATCTATTTATCTGTATAATTATATGTCTAATTATCTGTCTAATTCTTTGCCTATATATTTGTCTAATTATATGTCTATCTATCTATCTAACTATCTGTCTATCCATGTGTCTATCTAATTATCTATCTATGTAATTATCAAATTATATATCTAATTATCCATCTAATCTAATTATCTATCTAATCTTAGTCACTGTCTAATCTAATTATCTTTTTAATCTAATTATCTATCACACCTAATTATCTACTTAATCTAATCATCAATCTAATATTATTCTCTATGTAATCTAATTTTACCTTTCTGTCCTATTCTATCTATCTTTCTATCTAACTATCTAACTATCTATCTATCTATCTATCTATCTATCTATCTATCTATCTATCTATCTATCTATCTATCTATCTATCTATCTATCTATCTATCTATCTATCTATCTATCTATCTATCTATCTATCTATCTATCTATCTATCTATCTATCTATCTATCTATCTATCTATCTATCTATCTATCTATCTATCTATCTATCTATCTATCTAATCTATTTATCTAATCTATCTATCTAATCTATCAATCTATCTATCTATCAATCTATCTATCTATCTATCTATCTATCTATCTATCTATCTATCTATCTATCTATCTATCTATCTATCTATCTATCTATCTATCTATCTATCTATCTATCTATCTATCTATCTATCTATCTATCTATCTATCTATCTATCCATCTATCCATCTATCCATCTATCCATCTATCCATCTATCCATCTATCCATCTATCTATCTATCCATCTATCCATCTATCCATCTATCAATCTAACCATCTATCCATCTACCCATCTATCCATCTATCCATCTATCCATCTATCCATCTATCCATCTATCTATCTATCTAATATATCTATCTATCTAAAATATCTATCTATTTACATTACTAACCCCATATTTTGTATGATGTTTTTTCCTTCTTTTCCTACTACAGAGTATCAAAAAGCAAGGAGATGGTGGGTCGAAAGGGTAGCCATAGTAAGAGGCATAAGAGATACGACTAATACCTTGTCTACGTCGGGCTTCGGAAAACGGAATGTGGCGGTAATGAGAGCATTACCGGGTAGGGGAAGGAAGGAAATGCCATGGGTGACCCGTCTTCATGAAGAATTACTCGAGGATTTTCATAGATTTAAAAAAGCGGGAATGAAACTTTCTACGACAATTGTGCAAGAGATGGCGTACGACATTGTTATACGTTTAAAAGAGGAACATGAGCCGGAGTTTTTTTATCAATCATTTTTTCAAATCAAATTTTGAGCAATGTTTCATCGACAAACACCGAAACCATTTCGACGGGGAGGAAGTGCCACCTCCCTTTGCAAGGGCACGGGAATCTTTCGGAAATTCTGAAAACGTTGACGCCGCTTCTCATGAAGACGAGGTTACGGACGAACTTTTCACGGAAGGGGACGAATACTAAGCCCATATGAATGCCTAAGCATTCCCCATATATGTTTTTTTGGTGGATATTGGAACTTAAGAGTGACATAGTTTTGTAGTTTTTGTTGCTTTGGCTTATCTTACCTGTTTTAAAAATGTAAGGGGTGTTAGGATTTATGAGATAGGAGTTATCATACAATATCATAGGGGTAATACGTTGTATAGTGTGTCTCTTACTACAATGTAATTGTTTTTCCAATTTTTTAGTTTACTTCATTGTGAAGTAAGTATGCCAAAACAATGTATAACACAACCATTTTATAAAACACAAATTTTTTTTTGCAATATATGGGCGATGGTTTGTCATGCTTAATGTTTACCGTGTGTTTTTCATTCACCTACCGGAAATATGATGTTGTAACTGGTGAACTGATTCTTAGTTTTTACCTTTGATGCGCAAACATGTTTTTTACGTTATTGATATTAGGCGACGAGCCCGCCCAATCGCTGATCGCTGGCGCACCAGTGACATGGACTATTTCATTGTGATTTGATTAGCGTTGTCAGTTTCTCATTACATTGGAATTTTCAACAATGATATTGCCTCATAGCGGAAGGTTTTGTAAGCAATGATACAAGCTTTTTAATTAGATGGCGATATTGTTTTATTGTTGATTTGCAGTTCAGCGGCAACACATTTAAGTCGCCAGTTGGTCGGTTGAGTCAGTTAATCAGTCAGTTGTAACATGAATCATAACTTGTTTAAAATCCAGCGACGAAAATACCTCGTCGCTAACATGAATCATAACTTGTTTAAAATCCAGCGATGAAAATGCCTCGTCACTGGGTGATCATCATCCATGATTGAAAATCAACATTACAAAGCAGACGCAAACATGTAAAAGACAAAATCATTTGGTAAAAATTAAAAGAAAGTCATATATCAGTGAAATAAAGAGTCGTAACATCGCCACTAAAAGTATCATTCATTAAAAAAAAAATCATTGCAATCATTTAGTAGTTATAAGAAAAAAAACAATTATAGCTCCAAAAATTTCACTATTTTACACACTCCGAAACTGAATATCGGCCCTAAACTTCAAAAAAATTCCATACTTTTCCACTTTCTCAAGAATCTTCTATCTATTATCTCCTTTGAATTCCATTTTTTTACAAATCATTTCACTATCTTCTTGTAGGGCAGGAAAATTATAAAGTCGAATGTAATATTTTGTCGGAAATAAATGAAAAACTTTGGCCCCAACCTGAAAAAAAGGTAAGAGGATTTAGGTTAAATTGTCGATCCGTTAAAAGGTCTGGAGGTTTTTTATGGTTTTTTAGGTTTTATGTGAACAAATAATTAGATTAGATAATTTGACGGATAGATAGACAGATAATTAGACAGATAAATTGATAGATAATTAGATTAGATAATTTGACAGAAAATTAGGCAGATAATTAGATAGATAATTTGATTAGATAGATAATTAGATTAGACAGATAACTAGATTATATAGTGAATTAGATTAGATAGATAATGAGATTAGATAGATAATTAGATCAGATAGATAATTAGATTAGATAGGTAATTAGATTAGATAGGTAATTTGATAGATAATTAGATTAGATAATTTGACACATAGACAGATAAATAGACAGATTATTAGACAAATAAATTGATAGATAATTAGATTAGATAATTAGAAAGATAATTAGATTATATAGATAATTATATTAGATAAATAATTAGATTAGATAGGTAATTGGATTAGATAAATTATTTGGTTGGAATGTGAATTAGATTGGATAGATAATTAGATTGAATAGATAATTAGATCAAGTAGATAATTAGATAAGATATGTAATTAGATTAGATAGGTAATTTGGCAGATAATTAGATTAGATAATATAACTAGATAATTTTACAGATTGATAGAAAGATAAAAAGACAGATTATTAGACAAATAAAATGATAGATAATTAGATTAGATAATTAGACAGATAATTAGATTTGATAGATAATTGGATTAGACAAATAATTAAAAACCTAAATTGATAGATAATTAGATTAGATAGTTTGACAGATAATTTGACAGTTAAGTAGATAAATAATTAGACAGATAATTAGATTAGATAGATAATTAGATTCGAAAGATAACTAGATTAGATAGATAACTAGATTAGATAATTAATTAGATAATTAGACAGATAATTAGACAGATAAATAGACAAATAAATAGATTAGATAATTAGATCAGATAGTTTGACACATAATTGGACAGATAATTTGATTGATAATTAGACAAATAATTAACTTAGATAGATAATTAGATTAGTTGGATAATTAAATTAGTTAGTGAATTAGATTAGATAGAGAATTAGACAGGTTATATAGACAAATAATTACCCAGATAATTAGATAGATAACTCTGCTTTGTCTTTTAAGTTTTATTTTCCAATTTTGTATTATGATTTTTTTTTAGTTTTCTTTATTTATCTTCCCTTATGTTTTTGGTTGTTACTTCTGATAGATCACATTCAACCACAGTAAGAGAGTAAGATCTTGCCTCGTCGTCAATGGTGGAGTCAGCTGGTAGCAATTTTTTTGCCATTTCGAACAACAAAACCCTAAAAAAGTAAACTAACTGCTTTGGTGTTAAGCGGTGGTTTTTGACACGTTTATTCGAAATCGGAGCGGGTTTAACTTCAGGGAGCTCTGCAAAATCCGACTTGCCTCGACCAAGTCCGGTTCACTTTTAATACTCTGGTGAGTAATAAAAAATTATTGGGTTCACTTCACTCTAGGGGAGTATTCTTTCCCTTCTTTCTTGGGTCATTTTCACCTTTGTTCCTTCTCATGGTGTCTATGTTTTATTGACTTTTCATTTTTATTTCCGTTGTTGTATATGTTTGTGAGCATGACTTTGCTGGTTGTGATGCATGTTTGCTTGCTTGCCTCTCATGCACGACAGAGGTCTGCCCGCATTTGGCGTTACCTCAAGAGATATATCACCCACGCCAAATGCTGTAAATTTACTCTATATTTGTCAATATAGTTACTCTATTTCACGTGTCATCATGGTAAAAAACCCATATTAGAGTATAAAATTACTCCTTTCAAGGGTCATTTTGGTAAGTCGGGTTTTTTTAGAATTAATATTTACGCTAAAATAGACGCGATCCTATATTAGAATACGTTTTTAATGAAATTGCTACAAAGTTCCCTATTCTAACTGAATACGCGGAACGTCGAACAACAGTCACAAAGTTGTTACGGAAATAAAGGCAAACACTTATATTCGCCGTTGTACTATAATCTTTTAGTATGGATATTAAGGTTAACGTTCACACTGACGACCATGCTGTCGACGGATTAGAGTTATGCGAACGGCTTTTTTTTCGTTGTGATTTAGTCTTTTTGTTTAATGCGATTTCGCGTGCGAGCGTGACTATTTTAAATCATCAAATGTACTTTTTCACTTAAAAAGTACAAGTTTGCACGGTCGGACATCGTCTGTACTCCACACTATTTAAAGTGAACCTATAATAGAATTTAAAACGCTAATTAAACTGTACCTTAAATAGAATAATGAAAAAAATAGAATCGTTTACTCTATTTCATGTGATAGAGTCGAAATTTCGAGCGACCGAATTAGAGTAATTTACTCTAATTACGATGCGCGGTGTAGTGTTGGGTATCGGGTAAACTCATATCGCAATAACTTCGATATTCGATATTTCAAATATCGATCGAGCAAAATCTTCGACGTCTCCTGGCACTAAATTTGAATGAATGACGCTATTTTTTTCTTTACTCTAATAATTTCTTTAGTCTAATAACGATTCGTGGTGTACCGTGTCAGATTTGCGACGCTTTGTCGCGTTCCCTAATATTGCGAAATGAATAGTGTTACTATCGTGTCAAATTTGCGACGCTTTGTCGCGTTCCCTAAGATTTGCGAAAAAAAATAGTGTTACTACCGTGTTAGATTTGCGACGCTAAACATGATGTCACGTACTTCCACGATACCAAAGAGTACAAAGTACAATAATATTGGATTGTATGGACAGTACAAAATTTTCATTTTTTTTAGTTTTTTGGCTAACCGACCTTAACCGACTTTTTTTTCTAGTGAATCCACCGCCCGCAACTGCCTGACCCCCAAATTTTGGCAACCGATTCCGTTTCGGATCGAACGCGGGCGGCTGGTTAACGGTCGGTCACGGTTTCGGTTTACCGTTTGCAACCTCTGATTCACGATGCAATCACGATATATCGTGATCAGTTAACGGGTCAAGAACCATCACGATATATCTGTACGCAAGTCTGCCCAAAAGTTTTAAACACACCCACACCCCTCCCCTCCCCAAGGAGGGCGCCGCCAGATAGAGGGGGAGTCCGTTATTCTTTACGAACGAACGTTTCCGTACTCGATCTGTACGAACACCCACTCCCACCAAATATATCGCGGTGGCTTTTGTTGGTCCCAAAGCGATATATTGAGCCTTCCTACTGTTCGATATTAAAAATATTGAATATCGAATTTATAGTGATAAGAAATTTGCTAATACACGACACTAATTAACATTAACAGCGAAACACCCTGTAATGTTGCTTATTGAACGACAATAATATGTTTTCAATTTCACATATAAAGGAACCTCATCCTCGTGAAATACATACCAATATTGCCGTACATTGACGATATGTCGGTGACCGACAGTGTGAAATATGATATATTTTTATAAACTTTTTTTTTTTTCTGTAGGCTATATCCAAGCAAAAGACTTGCTCTATCAAAGTTTCTTTTACCTAGCTAGATAAATTAAATTCTCTCTTGGAATTTTAAGCAATGGCCAAATTTAGATTCACATTTCAATACAACTCACTTTAAACAAAAAATAAAAAATGCATGAACTAGATTTTAGCTTTGCAAAAAACGTAATATACTCATAAATATTTTCTTGGCGACTCTTTCTATGTATCATTAAAGTAAAAAAATGCTTGTTCATTTGGGTATATAATTTTAATTGATTAAAAAACCTCGTATTTTAGGTTTAATCAATTAAAAACCCCATGTTCAATATAAGGCCAGATATAAGGCTCTCACTTTGACGAAGACAAAGAACTTGTTGAAAAAGGGTATTTTACAATCTATCTTCTTAGTCAGTCTATGGTCATCTTGCAGTTCTCATACTTGTCGTAGTCACTGAGAACTGGCAGGCACCCATAGCTGCCTCAGATGAGTAGACAGGTTGAAGATAGAGCTCCTGCAAAAGATATATTGCTAAGGTCAAGATTTCACCCTATGACTCCCGGATGGTGGCAGTACGGAGTAACCGTCTGCCTTACCCGGTAGGTCTTTAAGATTAGGTACTACACCGTGAATCGCTATTAGCGTAATAAAAAATATAGTGTAATGAAACAATTAGCGTACTTTACGGTAAATTGTGTTTTTTCGGGTACACCATGATACTACACCGCGAATCGTTATTAGAGTAAATTACTCTAATTCGGTCGCTCGAAATTTCGACTCTATTACATCAAATAGAGTAAATGATTCTAATTTTTTCATTATTCTAATTTAGGTAAGTTTAATTACGATTCGTGGTGTACCGTGTCAGATTTGCGACGCTTTGTCGCGTTCCCTAATATTGCGAAATGAATAGTGTTACTATCGTGTCAAATTTGCGACGCTTTGTCGCGTTCCCTAAGATTTGCGAAAAAAAATAGTGTTACTACCGTGTTAGATTTGCGACGCTAAACATGATGTCACGTACTTCCACGATACCAAAGAGTACAAAGTACAATAATATTGGATTGTATGGACAGTACAAAATTTTCATTTTTTTTGGTTTTTTGGTTGACCGACCGTTTTTTTTTCTGGTGAATCAACCGACCGCAAATGCCCGGCCCTCAAATTTTGGCAACCGAATCCGTTCCGGATCCGGCGCGGGCGGTCGGTTAACGGTCGGTCACGGTTTCGGTTGACCGTTTGCGACCTCTATTAGGGCTTAAAAAGCCGATATCTGCAGGATTTGAAGACACACCTTCGTACATCGGTAAATACGCCCGAGAGTTTGAGGCAAACACGTTCACACATGCATCTTTTTTTCAAGAAACTGGTCGATGCTGGTTCAGAGCTTATAAATAATGTTGTCTAAGGGTGGACTTCCATTTGGCGTTCTAGTAATTGTACGGAAAATTGTACTGAAAGGCGTGACTTCCATTAGGTCGCGTCTGTAAACATGCGTGGCTCATTCTGATTGGTAACACGTAGGTTAATATTCGATGCTTAAATTCTTGAAAGAATCTTCGAATGCAATGTCAGAACGCAATATCTGTACCAGCGGAGATAATATCTGTACCAGCGGAGGTAATTAGTGACTCGTACAGAGGGCGTTAAATGTACTATCCAAAATTTCAAAACGCAACGACAAAAAGGCGGCGGCAAACTTTGATGGTGAGAGCGTGACGGGACAATTTCGGCGGATTCGCATCCACCCTGGCGGAAGGCACATGGCCCTTGCGACGTGAACACACATACGCGCGCGCTCATCGTGGATTCTTTTTAACTTTTCCACGCGGCCTATTTTTACACGTTATGTATTGGAGAACTGTCCTCATTGTGCACGGTCCTAACAATACAGAGGCGTATGGAGCGATTGCTTCGCAGATGAAGACCAAAATGTAATCGGATGGTCGACGTCTTCTCCCGGATACTTGGAGAATCGTAATCTTATTTTCTGTAATGTTGTTTTCAAGAAACCCACGAAAATATAGTACGGCATGGTACGGGCAAGTACAAAATTCTGTATTAAACCTCACTTTTCGTCTGATGTAACCATACCCTAAATTTAAATGATTAAACGTCTTCAGCGACCGCCAGGGTGGCTTTCTTGGTGCTTTTGAAACGCTGACGCATAAAGCGATGACACGTCGATACTCTTGCGGCCGGTCGCATTCCCTTCCGAAAGGTACAGTACTTTATCTTGACTACTGGACCATCCGTACGGGTCATGATTTGACTTTAGGTCTTGAGGTTAGAAAAGATATTGACCTTCGTGGCCGCCTGTGGTCCACCCAACTACTTTGTCGTTACGTATCGATGTTTGTGTCTTTTTCGGGGTTCGGCCGAGCATTGAAAAATTATTGCAAAACTTGTGACGGAAAAACTATCCGGGTACAAAGGGGTGAAATTCAAGTTAGCGCAAAAGCGGTCATTTCAAGGTCGTTTTTCCTGATGACCGCTTTTTGCGGAGGCGGGATGACCGGTCGTACCTCTGGCCGTACAAACCATAGTTTAAAAGTAGGTGAAAGTAGGCCCATACAATATGCCTATTGTACGCAAAACATACGATATGGCATAGTTGTTCAAATCGCGCGATTTTTTCCTTTTTCCCGATTAAAACGTATAATTCGTGACTTTTGAATAAATCGAAAAAAACGCGATGTACTTTCTGTCCGGTAAACTGAACGGAGAATCTATGTAAAAGGTACATAGTTTACCGTAAATTGTATGGTTTGTTACAGTAATGTACGAAATTTAACGAAAACACACGTCGCAGTTATTGGTATTTTCTGTCCATTAAACTGAGCAGGAAATACACGGAACATGTATGTTACTTTTTTGAAAATGTACGGACATTTTTGAAAATAGACGTTACGTTAGACTTTGATAGAGACGTGGCGTCCAATTACATTTGAACTTGGGTCGGTAAACTGAACGAAAAATCTATGTAAAAGGTACAGAGTTTATCGTAAATTGCACGGTTTGTTACGGTAATGTACGGAATTTAACGAAAACACACGTCGCAGTTATTGGTATTTTCTGTCCATCAAACTGAACAGAAAATACACGGAACATGTACGTTGTTTTTTTGAAAATGTACGGACATTTTCGAAAATAGACGTTGGACTTTGAAAGAGACGTGGCGTCCAATTACATTTGAACTTGGGTCTACGCAATTTCTCTGAAGCGTGCTCAGAAGCTGTACGTCACTATCCGATGAAGAATGTGCGTTGCTTCCACGGAATTTAACGAAAACACACGTCGCAGTTATTGGTATTTTTTGTCTATTAAACTGAACAGAAAATACACGGAACATGTACGTTGTTTTTTTGAGAATGTACGGACATTTTCGAAAATAGACGTTGGACTTTGAAAGAGACGTGGCGTACAATTACATTTGAACTTGGGTCTACGCAAGTTCCCTGAAGCGTGCTCAGAAGCTGTACGTCACTATTTGATGAAGAATGTGCGTTGCTTCCGCGGAGTGTCGTACGTAATTATATACATAAAATTCTTTAGAGGCCATTTAAAGGAAAACTAATAAACTGTGGTATATGTAAAACTCATTCTTTTTTACATGTACGGAATTGTACGGAAAAAAATCATTAATGATTTTTACGGTTTTTTCAAAAGGTTCAATGCTTTTGTTACGTATAGTTCGTCGCGATTAAACCGTTCGCACTAAACGCCGTGAACAACTATGCAATATGGCCTTAAGACCCATATTGTATTGGTCGCAAAATGAAAAATAATAGTAACAGGGTTGAGTTGCACATCGATCGATAGAGAATTAAAATTCATGTCTAAATTTTGAAAAACATTCGAACAAATTTTTATTTTCCCGTTAGTTTTGAGGTATTTTTTATTTAAACCGTCAGATTCGGACGATCGGACGGTCTCTGATCAAAGTAGCGATCTAAGAAGATCACATGAAAAGCCCATAACACAACTTACGATAGGACTTACGTCCGCGTTTTTTTTTTCCGGGTATTTTTCCCGCGGAATTTCATCCTACGCCGTGTCAGTTGGCTAAAAATTTTCGTCCGGCGGCGTGCGTTGTACTATTAGCATACGTCAGATTCGTACGTTTGTACAAGAGTGTGCACAACGCACACACATACAGTATGCCTACTCTACGCGAGTTTTGTGCCAAGTTTTGTGCGCCTACCAAAGGCCTACCATAAAAACGCCTACTTTTGAACTATGGTACAAACAGAAAAAGAAAGTACGGGAAGAATCGAAATATGCTTTTTTTTTTTTTTCCGACGGCTGTTTTACAAAGTCACAAAGTTTCGTTGACGTCGGATTTCGAATTGGACGAACGATTTCCTTCTTGGGACGGGAAAAAAGGTTTTTATTTAAAACTTAATGGGAAATTGCTGTTATATTTGTTTTCTATAAAATACACGCGTAAAGAATAAAGAGGTCCACTCGTCTTTCCGCATCTCTCCCCCGTTGCCATTCGCTGGTATATTTTTTTCCAGGTCATTCGTATTTTACACAAAACTCAGCGATTTTTTTTAACAAACGTACGATGGCAAAACCATAAAGGAACAAAAGCTGGTATAAAATATTGAGAAAACATTTAAGGAAAGGTGAACCACTCATTTGGCTCCTGACGGGGCTGAAAGTCTAAACCTTAAGAGCTACAGTCGGGCCCATAGGGTCGTAAAACACTCTTTCCACATGACCATAATGTTTTGGCCGTTGGATGAAATCGATATGGCCACCTATTGATCGCCACGTGGCAATATCAGATTTATTTAAAAGCATAAAAATGTAATAATTATTTTTCAATGCCTACTGAAAACGTGAATTATCAATGCCCTAATTTTGCCAAAATAGGTTTCCTACTTGCGGAGACAGAAAAGTTTCTCAAAAATATCTACGGGCAGTAATTAAAGTGTTTCCTGATATTCTTTATTTCCCATTAATTACACGCGTCACGAGGTAATTGGTTTGGTGATAGCCGTTAGACTTTTCCGCGGCTACAGTATTCCTATCATTGAAATTTTGCAGCCGTATTTTTGCGGTTGTACCATAATTGCTTTTTCCAAAACGAGCGTTATTTTCTGCAAATTGGCCCAATGGGCCACGAGCTCATTGGCTGCGATAGATCGTAAATAGAGTTTCCAAACATCGGTTTTGCCATTGGGGAACTTGCTTTCTTCCTGTGTGCAATTCTGTCGTTTTCGTCAGTGGTCTGCAGCCGCCACCTAGCACATGGCTAGAAAGTGGGAAAATACAAAATAGGCTCGCGAGTTGCTGGGTGTTCAATGGCTTATCTTGCTACACGTGGCACTATGTGCAGGTCAACTACCTAATCATTGTCGTGTCCTTTATTTGACAACTCAGTAGACTTTGATTGGCCGGAACCAAACTGTAACCACAAGAATACGTCGCTTAGCGGATATTTTTTTTCTTGGCACCAAAGTGCATTCTGATTGGCCGAAGTCAGCAGAAACTTGACCGCGGAATACGCCGCTCAACCAAAATATTTTATAGGACTTTGCGAGAGATCCGTTCGCCTCAAGTTTGGTCCCAAAAATCCGCCGGGAAATGCTGAAGTACAATGTCGCAAAACGACAAGAAACTGTTCCTGTCGTCTTGCGAAGTCGTACATGTTTCCGTGGAATTCGATTCTGATGTCGTCCCTTTGTACTTATTCTGGAAAATGGAAATGCATCGAGTGGACTGGGATGCCCTCGCTCACCCCGACAACTGGCCACGTAAAATGAGACAGCTGGCAGATCCAAGGGAGGTTCAATTTTTGGACGGTAGCGAGCCGCCATCCGGTCACTTTTCTCGGGATTTGATGCTGCAATCTCTAGATTGGCGAGCTAACAAAAGGACAAATTTTCCATGAGCTGGTTGTTTTCCAAAAATTTCATATTGACAAATTCGTCGCGGCGCGATAAAAAGAATTAAACGACAAACTTTTTTTTTGCTAACAAGCGATGAAATAAATGCGATTGTCCAATTTGTAAATTCACAACAAATCACACAATGTGTTGCTACTCACTATTTTATGTTTCATGGATTTTGAGTCGATTAGAGTCGCGTCACAAATTGTTTCGATGAATCATACTATGCCACGTGTCATTTAAATTACTAACCATATTTACTACAGTAGAAAAACCAGCTCATGCCATTGTAATCTACATAAAACATATTAACATAATTTTAACATATTCGCTATTTACGGTTGAAGCCAAAACGGCCGCTACCGGACAAATCATTCATTGAACTCCGAAACATTTTTCGACGAATTCCGTCAACCGCGTCAGAAATATCGGAAAATGCCACCGATATTTTGTCTTTAGCGCAGAAAAATTCATAGAATCCTCGCTGGCGCTCCAGCCGCGCTTTTGGAAGGCTGTCGCAAATCTGGGGACAGACGTCACGCCCGAAAAGATCGAGCTGGTCTTATCCACCGACATTTCGCGTCGTCGTAGCATCTTCTAATTTGTCGCGTAGCTTTCTCCGTACTTACCTTCGATTTTGACGGTTTGTCGCGTGTGAAGACCCAGTTTTCAAGCGCAGATCGCGCCCCGATTTCCTCCCGCTTCTCGTCTCTCTACAAAAAGCTCCGCAACTTCTGCGACTGCCCCAAGAGAGTCGAACGTTTTCTGAACCAAAAAACATAAAAAGAAAAGCTGCGACCTCGTGTCTCTCTCGCGGCTTCACTCTCCCTCCTCATCCCTCTTTTCCATTTCAACTTCAACTTCATTCCAAGTATAGCGGAAGCTTTACCCATTTAAAAGAAACCTTATTTTTCGGAAGTTCACCAGAACTCTCTCTCTTCCCTCTCTCACTCTCTCCCTCTCCTTCTCCCTCTCCCTCTCGCTCTCCCCTTCTCCCTCTCTCTCTCTCTCTCTGTGCCTCCATTCTCTCCTCGATTCTCTTTTCCCGCTCTTTTCTATTTTTCCCCATTTCCCTTTCATTTTTCCCCATTTTTCTCTCGCTTCCCCGTTTTTTCCCCAATTTCCCCACTTCGCCAAAATTTCTCTCCTAAATTTTCTTCCACTGTTTGCGCCCGAACCCTTTTCCCCATTTCCCCATCCCCCCCCCACTTTCCTCCCCATTTCCCCCAGTTTTTTCCGATTTTTTTTATCTTTTTCCCCGTTCCCACCCAACTTTTCCCACCTTTCCCCACTTTTTTTCCGTACATTGATCTCTGTACTTCCTCGCCACCCTCGCTCCCACATTTTTATCCAATAACGTAAGTCCTGAGCAAGTCTCCAGCAATTTCCCGGCAGTTTCCTATCTATTTCTCGTTTTTTTCCCATCTACTCCCCATTCCCCATCCCATTTTCCATCCATTTCCCTCCTCTTTGCCGTCTATTTTCCATACTATTCCCCATCCCACTTCCCATCCATTTCCCATCTTTTTCCCATCTTTTTCCCGTCTTTTTCCCTTCTTTTCCCCTTTTTTCCTTCTTTTTCCCATCTTTTTCCCATCTTTTTCCCGTCTTTTTCCCTTCTTTTTCCCTTTTTCCCTTCTTTTTCCCATCTTTTTCCCATCTTTTTCCCATTCATTTCCCATCTTTTTCTTTTACATTTCCCCGCGAACCAGCTACTATGGTGCTTGTGGTCGAGAACAAGTCCGACTACCGCGCGCTCGTCTGCGTGGCCAATAGCGCGATTCCATTCTTCGACGCAGAACCCGTGCTCGTATCGCCAGCTGGCGAAGAAAAGTGGATCCGTACAGAAACCGAATTTGTTGTTATTATGACGAGACATGGATGGCTCGCGTGCCGAATCCCGCCCGACGGATACGTAAGGATCGGGACAAAAAACATTTATGTGATGCTGAATGGAAAAGGCGAGAATGTGAATGACGCGCCGTATTACACGTGGTTCGACAATACGAATATTTCTTTTAGAAAGGCGGGATTTTCGTTTTCGATGGAGGATGCGAGAGAAATTTGTTTGATGGAACATATGAATGCCAAAAAGGAGGATGGGAACTCCGGGGAATTCGAATTTCAGTGCGAGGGAAAAAGTTTTGGAAGAGAATATATTGCAAGTGAAAGTTGAGGAAGGAAAAGATTAGAAGATGGAGGTCAAGGTCGAGATCGAGAGCTCTCTCCCTCTCTCTCTCTCTCTCTCTCTCTCTCTCTCTTTTTTTTTTTTTTTTTTTTTTTTTTTTTTTTTTTTTTTTTTTTTTTTTTTTTTTTTTTTTTTTTTTTTTTTTTTTTTTTTTTTTGTTTTTGTTTGTGTTTTTTTTTTTTTCTTTTTCTTTTTTTTTGTTCCAAAGAATAATTTTCAGGTTTCCAAATTTTGAAATGTCCTTTTTGGAATTTTTTTATTAAACATCTTTTGAATTGTGGATTTATCCCACACGGTGACATTATGTCACAGTTTGTGACTCTATGTCACAGTTTGTGACTCTATGTCACAACGTGTGACAAGCTGTCATATTGTATGATTTCAGCGAGCTTTCTACTAAAGCTCATTTTTTTTTTTTTCGGAAATTATATTTTTAGAAAGGTCTGAATAACAACTGGAGGAGTTTAGAGCTATACTTTTCTTTTTTTTTAAATTATAATGTTTTCTTAAAGTATTATATTTATATGCAATTTTAGCACCCAAAGGGTTTTTTTTTTTCTCGTGTTGAGTGTATGTCGAGGCAGAAAATGTAAGCATTCCGGACAGAAAGTACAGAAAGTACAAATATATCGGGACCGCTGACCGTTCGATAACGATAACTATCGGTATCGGTGTTATCGCGATAAGTTTTTTACCGATACACAACACTAGAAATTACAATTAAACATTTTTTTCATAATGGTATTGATACACAAATTAGTAGTGTTTTTTTTCTTTTTTACTGAGAGTTCCATTTTCTCATTTTCAATTTCAATTGCGTTCCTGTTTCGGTTTTATTTCGGGTTTGTTCTTTTGATTTCATGATTTTGTTTTTTTCCATGTTTTATACTTGTATTTGGTTAGTATCATTTTTTGCTTTCTTGTTAATTATGCATATTTTACGTTTTTTCCAAAGATAATGAAATGAATCAGCAGTTTTTAAACTCAAAATGTTTGAAATCAAGATGTCAAAATGTCTACTGAAAAATGATCCATTATTTTGTTTTTTGGTTGTTATTATTGTTGTTATTTATTATGTATTTATTTATTTATCTGTGACGTGTGTTTATGGTTAGGACATAAAATTGGTGCTTTTGATAGTTGGAAGTGGAAATTGGGAATTAGAAATTTAAATTTTTATATTGGAAATCGCAAATTCGACATTTCAAAATTTTACTTTTTTAAATTTTTACATTTCGAAATTTTACATTGGAAATTCGAATTTGAAAAGTGAATATTAGTGTTAATATTTTGGATCGGCAAATAAATAAATAAATTAGATGTAAAACATTTTTTAGGGGTTTAGAATTACACATTTAGAAATGTGTTGAATTTAGACACTATTAATCTTGTAGTAAATATCTAAATAAAAACCAGAATATAAGTTATATTTTGTCCTTTTGTGCCATAAATAATATGAGATATAACCTTACTGAGTCTGATAAAAGTTTGAAAACTTAATATTTTACACCCATTTAAGAAAATCTAGAAAAACCTTTTTTGGGCGACATGACCAAGACTGGTTGAAATTTTCGGCACAAATAAGAATAGTTGAAAGGGGAAGGGGAGAGAGAGAGAGAGTGGAGAGGGAGAAACTGCGGAGAGTGAGAGAATATGGGGAGGGAGAGAGGGGCAGAGAGGAGGGAGGGAGGGAGAGAGGGAAAGAGGGGGGAGAGAGAGTGAGTGATGTACACAAATTCAGTTTTAAAATATCGTTTTTACCGTTTTAGGAGTATGAGGGGGAGAGAGGTAGAGGGAGGGAGAGAGGGGGGTAGAGAGGGCGAGAGAGCCTAATTTGCACAAATTCAGTGTTAAACTAAAATCATGACAGTGTTAGGAGTTTATGGGGTGGTTATTGTAAAAATTATTGGACAAAGTAAATTATGGGAGGTTTTTTTTCGCTCCATGGTCCTTAACCTTTATTCACTTTTTATTTTGGGTTTTACCAACTTGCTATTTAATTTTTACCATGAAATTTGTCATTCTTTTCAAATTTTTAGGGTTCTTAAAGAATGTGATTGGGTATTCAAATCTAAGAAACAAATTATACTAATGGAAATTTTTTAAATTTGAATACAGAAGAGTGAAATAAAGTCTTGATATCCATGAATGGAAGTGGAAAATCCTTAACCGGAAAGAAGGATTTTAAACTACACCGCCCTTTATTGTTAGAGTTAATAAATATAAAATAACAACACTAATTTGGTCGAGTCTTTGTTTGGCCAAAAATCACAAAATAGTGTTAACAACATTATTTAAAGACGAGGACTACAATCTCCACGTCTCATATTAGTCTTATTAATATCAGTCATTTTAATATTTTTCTTATTAATATTAGTCTTATTAATATAAGGCTTATTAATGTTAGTCTTAATCATATTAGTCTTATTAACATTAATCTTATTCATATCAGTCTTATTAATTCTAATTTCTAGTTTTGTGTATCGGTAAAAAACTTATCGCGATAACACTGATACTGATAGTTATCGGTTATCGAACGGTGAGAGGTCCCGATATATCGGTCAGAGACCAACAAATTCCATATCGGCGATAACTTTTTAAAAATATAGTATGCATACAATAGAACTATATAACATACTGTATTATATTATTTACTTTATATAGCGTGGCATGCCACGTATAATGAATCTGTTCCGTATCTGTTTAACTGGAATATATTATGGACAGCGGAGCACATAAACGTCGACAAATTTAAAACAATACTTTATAGTTCTAAAACTATAGAACCGAAACGAAAAATTTAAATTACATTGTAACTTTTTAAAACAATCTTTTTCGAAAAACAGACGTACAGACGAACAGAGCAGACGAACACATCTGTCAGACTGCCGCCATTTACTGCAACCTACTGCCATTTGAAATTTCAGGGGCTCTTATTTAAATGGAAATTTAAAACATTGACGATGTAGAAATTGGATTTCGAGAAATTTGACATTGGTAGTTTTTGGATATTAGGATTTCATAAGTTAATAATTTTACAATTTTCAGATTTTGAATTCGAAATTTAGTGTTGAAATATAGTGTCGGATTTTTGCGGTAAATTCCAGTGCTGGAATTCAGTGTGCACTAAATTTCCATGATATTAACTCCTGTGCTAGAATCCTTACACTAAAATTCAGTTTTGAATCTGAGTGGTAAGTGTCGCACTAAATTTTATTGCTTAAATGCACCGCCAAACCAGTGCTACACTAAAATACTGTATTGAATTTCGGTGGAAAAGTTCAGTGCTGGGTGCTATGATGAATTTCAGTGCTCATATTCAGTGCTTAAGTAATAAAGTAATTAATATTTATAAAATTAATAAAGTACTTAAATTTAGCGCTGAACCGTTCAGCACTCAAATTCAGACCTAGAAAACGGTGCGCACTGAATTTTAGAGCTGAAATCAAGTGCTAAGATTCAGTCTCGAACTTTAGTGCTGCGCTGAAATTCAGTTGTGGAATTCAGTGTTGAATTAGAGAAGTCCAGTGCTAAATCTCACGACAAACTTCAGTGTTAAATTTCAGTGGTGAAGTAAAGTACCGAGTGCTAAAATACAGTGCTAAAACTCAGTGCTCAAATATAGTGCTGAATTTCAGTGCTCACATTTAGTGCTGAAACCTTTTCTGTGTTCAAATTCAGTGTTAAAAAACTTTGCTGCACTGGATTCCAGTGCTAAAAGCATCTTCTAAAATTCTGTGCTGAAATCTAGTGCTGCACTGAAATTTAGGATTGAAGATTCTAAAGTTTGGTGTTGGAATTCAGAGTTGAATTACAGGGCTAAATTTTAGTACTAAAATCCAGTGCTGCACTGAATTTAAATGCGGATGTCCAGTGCTAAAATGTAGTGCGCAAACTCAGTGGTACACTAAAATACAGTGCTAAATTCCAGAGGGTAAACCTATCGCTGCAATACAGTGTTGCACTAAAATTTAGTGTTGAGCCGAATTTCAGTGCTGAAATTCAGTGCTTACATTTACTGCTGCAAAAACGTATTAAATTTCAAGTTTAGTGCGGCAATGAAATTCAGTGTCGAAATCCATTGTTAGTGCACGATCCATTGCTACATTGAAATTCATTGCTTAATTATGGTGATAAAATTCAGTGCTTTAAAATATGATATCGCACTAAATGTAATGCTTTAAATCGTGCTTAAATTCAGTGTTGCACTGAATTTAATTTCTAAGATTTAGTGCTATAATATAAGCCAAATTATAATGCTTAATTTCTGTTCTCAAATCCAATGGTAAAATTTTGTGTTGCATTGAATCTCTGGGCTGAAATCCTGTTTTAATATCAGTCCAAATTTCAACTTATGTATTTATTTTGCCCGACCTTATTGCGGATCGTTTCTAAAATGTACTGAAAATGCATTAAAAAAAAAATCCAATGTAGACAAACAATGGAAGTGATATGAGGGAGTAACTAACCTTGCAAAAAAAAAATAACAGTCAAAAGGACATTCTGGACGGGTATGGGAGGGTGTAAAACCAAGTAAAACCCCCTTAAATTAGAAATAATGAAAGAAATATCGCGATTTTTTACCGAAATCGGGGGGAAGGGGGTCCGCGGCGCGTCCGGGGAATATCACGTACAGTTGAGTGTACTGGCCATACATTTATCTGTACCGTCCGTACAGATATCGCCGATAGTTATCGATATTGGTGTTATCGCCGATAATACCCGATAAATATCGGTTATTTATCGGCCATAACACCGATAACGATACATCGTACCAATATATCGATTATCGGCTACCCGAAAAGGGGCCCATATCGGCTATCGGCAAATCCTTACCGATACACAACACTAGAAAATATCAAATGTAATGCTTTGGACCACTAAATCAAGGTCACGCAGGACAACTGGCAGCACCCTGCAGGAAATCGGAAACCAGTGAAAAAATAGTACGTACTAAAAAATAAAGTACAAACACGCTATAATTTTTATTGACTGAGCTACTTGGACACTCTTCAAAACCCGTAATGTTGTGTATTGGCAATTTTTCTATCGCGATAATTAGTTAATTACGATAATCGATATTATCGGTTACCGAAAGGCAATGGGGCTCGATATAGCGCTCCGGGACGAATAAATGTGTTATCGCCGGCATATAAGTAAATATGTAGAATCACTACTTCTATGTTTTATATAGTGTTATACTTAGTGATAGTATGTCATGTCACGTATCACAATCTGATCAGTATACAGTACGGATTGCGCAGCATTTACATACAAAAAATGGTATTGTATAAACCAAAATACAGGACGTAAACAGTAAAGATGTGCAATGTGCTTCGTAACATTATCGCGATAATTGTATGTCGGCATATCCGGCCGATACATCGATGATTTTTTTTTTGGAGGTGTCCACTTAGAAGGGATACCCACATGAAAATTTCCAACAATTTACTACATTGTAATCATCGTCATCCCTGTCGTCACCATCACCATAACCACCACCGTGACCGGGGCCGTGACCGTTACAATCACCGTCATCGTCATAATGATGGTCAATATCATCACCATCTTTATCATAATCCATTATCATCATCACCATCTTTATCATAATCCATTATCATCATCACCATCATCATTATCATCATCATCACCACCTAGCAAGTGTGTACGGAGAAAAGATGTTTTACGTGGCGAGAAAACCTTTTACTCTATTAGCATTACACGACGTTGTTGGGTTGTTAGACGATTATTCGACAAACCCAAAAAAAATACAATAGATGGAAAATAACAAGATCGCCACCATCGCCATAATCGTCATCATCACCATCATCATCACTGTGACAAACCGTTTTTGTATATTTGTCGCATCAATTGAATCGGTTTAACATTGCACCTTAGCTCAAATATGCAAAAACGATAAGTAACGCCATATATTGTATCCCCATACCATACGCATGCATATAACGGCTATAACCATGTAATATTGGAAAAATAATTTGTCATCGCAAGTACAACTTCCAACTATTCGCATATTTAAACCATCACACGTGAATTTGATGTTTTCCACCTATTAGTTTATTTTTTATCTGCTTGTCGAATGTCTGAAAAACTAACAACATAAACTATGCTTTGTCATGCTACTGGTGTAAGTTTTTTTCGCCACTTAAACATCTTTTTTTCTCTGTGCACACTTGTCAAATTATTAATTTGACAATTGCGATTGAAAGGCAAGATAAACACTTTCCAATAAACTGTCTACAATCAAAATCGAACATGTGTTCTTCTGAAAAAAAACATTTGATTCTTCAAATGGCGAAAAAAAACAATAACACTAATAACGATACAGAAATTTTAAAACCATCCAGGTATTAAAGCAGAAAGAAAAAAAAAAAAAAAGACAAAATCGCAAACACATACTAGCATTTACAACACTATTTATTACATTTTTTTGCTTACCAAATTATTTGTCCCAAACACTATGGATTGGATGGAAGTGTTTAGCCAGTGACAGTCGTCTTCCCAAATTGTAGATTGACAACCTCAAATTTATGGCCTATACTATACAACTTTTAATCAATAATAAGTAATTTTCAAAGAAAACATAAAAATGAACACCTGTAATTTTTTTCCCTCTCAACACCGAAATACCTTGCACTTTGTTGAGAAGAGAGGGAGATGGAGGGGAGGGACAGAAAATTTGTTACCAAATCAATATGGGGCAAACAATTATTAGTATAAAAATCCTATTTCATAAATTTTGCTTTGTACTTTAGTACTTTTTTTTTCACCTGCCCGACTCAATGTTCCAAATGAAGAGATACCCTAAAAATACAAAATAAAGTAAAGAGGAACCGAAAAAAAACTTTACTTTTCTCTTGATTATATACCTAAAAAAAAAAGTTAACTATAACCTCTATAGTTAAATTGTTAAAAAACTCCACTTTACTCAAAAGTAATAGTAACAAATGGCATTTAAAAGCTTTTCTTTCAGCAATTTCTGCTTTTTGGAACTTTATACCCTTTTTGACCCTTTTTCCTCTCCCTCCTGTCTCTTTCCCTCTCCCTCCTGTCTCTTTTCCTCTCCCTCCTGTCTCTCTCCCTCTCCCTCCTCCCCTGTCACTCCCTTTCCCTCTCACTCCCACTTTTCCTCTCCCTCCTCTCTTTTTCCCTCTCCCTCCTCTCCTTTTCCCTCTCCCTCCTTTCCTTTCCCTCTATTTTCTCTCATCTTCCCTCTCCCTCCTCTTCACCATTTACACCCGGCCTCCACCTCCCACCCCCCCAAAAAAAAAACAAACAAAAAAAAAAAACCTCTCCAAGAAAATGTTTTTTCAAAGTAACTACTAAAAAACATTATCGTTAAGTATCCATAAAAGAAACTTATAAAAGAAACCGATAAAAGGAACTTTAGAAAAAACTTTAGAAAATAAAACCAATGAAAGAAACTACTCTCTCTCTCTCTCCCTCTCGTATATTTTTTGGAAATTTATCAAACTCCCGTTTTTGAGCCGACTTTGATTATCCAAATCCCATTTTTCAAAAAAGGGTTATTTAAGAGAAAGAGAGAGAGAGAGTGAGTAAGAGAGAGAGAGAGAGAATTACGATTTTGTACCCAAACAAATGTAAATTGGAAAACCCTTAAAGAAACCTTTTGTAACTCTTTTTAAACCTTTTCAACACCCTTTCGCGTAAACGACATTTTTGGGGATCAAGGGGAAGAGGAGAGAGAGAGAGAGGGAGAGAGAGAAATTGGACTATTGGTAACATATATTGGACCGTAACAAATATCCTCCGATTGAGTCGAATGAGTTAATTTCCGTGTTGTGAAATCTCTCCTTCCGTCTCTCTTGCTGTCTCCGCCACTCACGTGCTGTCCCCCTCTCTCTCCCTCTATCTCTTCCCCTCGCGCTGTCCCTTTTCTCCCGCTTTTCGTTCCATATCGTCAACCCGAAGATGACTCTCTCACTTTCTCTCTTTTTTCTTTCCTTCTTTCCTTCTTCCTTCCCAGACTCCCCATTTCCCCTCTTCCTCAATCCCTCTTCTCTCCCAATTACTCTCCCTCTCCGTCTATCTCCACCTGACCTATCCCTCTATCCTCTTTTCCTTCCTCTTTCCTTCCAACTCTCCATCCTCTTTCCCTGTATCCGCTCCCTCTCTCTCTTTCTTCTTGTTTCCCTCTCACCCTCTTAATCCATTATGCATATCTTTTTACCCCTCTCTTTCCTCTCAGCCTCTCGTCCTCTCAACCTACAGCCTGTAACTTTTTCTCCAACCCTCCCCCCCCCCTCTCTCCACTTTCACCCTCTCAACCCATTAAACTTTCTTCCCTCTCCCTCTCCTCTCTCAACCCACTAACCTATGCCCCCTTCCCCTCTTTCTTTTTTCCTCCCTCCTTCTCACTCACTCCTCTCAATCGGTCAATCCATCCTTCTTCCCGAGGTTCGGAATCGTTCCTCTTTTTCTCCCTCTCTGTCCTTCCCGCTCTCTCAATCCGTCAACCTCCATCCCTCTTCCGGAGGCTCGAAATCATTCCTACGTTTTCCTTCTCCCTCTTCTCTCCCTCTCGCTCCTCTCAATCCGTCAGCCCATTTTCTCCTTCTCCCTCTCTCTCTCACTCCTCTCAATCCGTCAACCTATCCTTCTTCCCGAGGCTCGAAATCGTTCCTATGTGTCGAAACATGATTGGTTCAACCATCAACTTCTCCTGATCCGTAACCACATTGTCCAACCAAAGGTCGATAGGATAAACTATGGGAATTCTCGGATTCCTTATCGCTAATTTCGAGGTAGAGGGAGAGAAAAGCCACGGCTTTTGCTCTCTCCAGTATTTTTCGACGTAAAAAAGGGCCGAGCTTTGGGTATAAAGTTGGGCTTGAGTACAACATCCCTTAGAGGGAACGACTCGGTGAAGGAGATCGTAGGGATACATCCATCCCAAAATGCTCTGTTTTTTTTTTTTTTGGGTTTGTTTTTGTGTTTTTTGTTGAAGGTTTTTTTGGTGATTCGAGTTTTATATTTGTGTGTTTTTCGGTTTTTTGTGGTTCCGGGACGGGAAATGAAGGAAGGAGAGACAGAAACAAAGGGGAAAAGAAAAAGAAAGAAAGGACAAACGGAAAAAGAAAGAGGAGAAAAAAGAGAAAAACGAGGAAAAAAAGGAGAAACAGAAAACAAACAAACAAAGAATGGGAAAAGAGAAAAAAAAAAGATTAGTATGATGTAATATTAGCACAAAAGAGAGGGAGTGGACACAAGGGAGAGAAGATGAGAACCAGACCAGACGAGAGGGAGCGGAAGAGAGGGAGAGAGAAGGAAAGAGAGGGTCAAAAACAGAAGGAGAGAGGCGGAAAGAAAGGGAGAGAAAGGAAAAGAGAAGAGAAAGGAGAGAAGGAGAGAGAGAGAACAAAAAGGACAAAAAGAAAACCGACGACGAGAGACACCAAGATGTTGGAAACCAAAGAGGAAAAAGGACAAGGGGATGTAAACGAGACAAGAGAGAGCGAGAGAGAGGGAGAGAGGAGTGAGAGGGCGAAAGAGCGAGAGACTCCGAGAGAGAGAGAAAGGGACAGAAAAAATCCCTCACTAAAGAAATTGCCCATGTAAAAGAACCTCACCAAAAAAATAAAGGGCAGTCACCCATTTGAAAAAAACCCAAATCCCCACTAAAAAAACCCACAATAAACCATCAAATACCTCCCCATTTTCAAAAACCTCTCTCCCCATTTTTTAAACACCAATAGAAGGAAGAAAACAAAAAGATTTCTCACCTGTCTCCCAATAATCTCGAGCAAAATAACGACATAAGTGGCTCCAATAATGCACAAAATGGCCTGAGTTTTATAAAGGAGCCATTTATGTCGGTCCAAATGACATCTCCTCAACTTTGTCCATTTGAGGAGGGAGGGAGCCATGGCTACGGCACAAGCTCCTACAAGGAAGCTGAGAGCCGCGAGCCAGTGGAGGCTGGAAAAAACAAGAGAGAGTGAGAGAGAGAGGGAAAAAAAAAGGGAAAGGGCGAGGAAGGGGAGTAAGAAGAAGGAAAGAGGTGTCAGTAGGAAAAAGAACGGGGAAAAAAAAACAGGAATGGACCAGGAACCTGAGGGCCGCTGAAAAAGGGGAAAAAAGGAGAGGAGGGAGAGAGGTAAGAGAGGAGAGCCAACATAATATAGACTTAAATAAGCGAAAAAAAAATATCAAGAACAACAACATTTTGATTTTCATAAATTATATGGCCCAATGGGGCATTTTTGATACATTATTTGGAAAAATGCATAAAAAATTGGTAAACTACAGTTTCCGACGATTTATTTCTAAATTACAGAAAAAATGAAAGAATTTCATTGGCTTCAAAATAGGAAGCCCCGCAAATTATGTCAACATGAAGAAAAAAAAAACGTTTTTTCTGAAGATTATCGCTAGGATCTATTCTGCAATACCCAATTTTATTCTTGAAATACTAAAAAAATGAGTGGACGCATTGAAACTTTTGTTGTTTTTTAGAAAAAAAAGATATTTTCTTTCTTTCCCTAAGTCAAAGTCAAGAATCAGATTCCTTGAAAGAATTAAAAAATACTGAAAAAAATGTAATTGTATCTCCACCTAGAATCATGGGAAAACTTCGAAGAAACTTCTCCCAAGGAAGCTTCTTTGAACTAACCCCAAAGAAAAAAAATAAAAATTGATCTATCGAATCCAATGAATTGCATGAAAATCAAACAAAATAAAAGAAATGAAAAAGAACTCATCAAGACTTTTACACCCCATTTGCCACCACATCTCCTCCCCCAACTTGCCCGGAAACCGATGAAAATCCTCCGTACTCCATCCCCTTCCCCATACCTTCCGACCAACTCCTCAAATCCGTACAATTTTGTACGGTCAATCTCTTCTCCATGGCGCAAATCTCGCGCACGTCGTCGAGCGACAAACAAAACCCCTGCGCGCCAAAATCGATTTCCGCGTCGTCGTACCAACTGTAGAAATGCGTCTCCATGTTGTTCCAATCCTGTACGACGTACAAGTTTTTGTCGCTTATGCGGACGTAGCCGTCCTCCGTCACGGCGCACGAAAACCATCCGTGACGTGACATGATGACGACGGTCTCCGCGTCCGTACGGATCCACTTCTCTTCGCTCCCCGCGTTGACCAGTACGGGCGACGCGTCGAACCACGGAATCGCCGTGTTGGTCACGGACACCAAAACACGGCCCTCGGATTGGTTGTCGATGATTACCATGGCGGGAAAATCGAGGCTAGGTAAGCCGCAAAATTAGGATTTAAAAGGGAAGAAAGAACCAAAAAAGTGAAAAAACTGAGAGAAGAAAACGTGTGAATTGAATGGGATGAAGAATAAAGAAATTAAAAACGTGAGACATGGAAATCGGCGAGAGGAGGAGCTGGTTTCGGAGACGGAGCTTTAATACAGCGCATGGCGTGGTCGAGTATTTGTAGTGTCGCCGATTTTGTCTCTTACGGAGGAGGATTGTCTTTAGCAAGAAGAATTAATTGCGGATGAGACAAGTCGTCCTTTTTCCGGAAAATAGGGAGACTCTTCTGAGAGGTACGCCAATCATTGGATGCGTTGTCCATGTGAGCGACGACAAAGCTCAGATCCGATCCGTCACACGTCAGATTCTGTACTTGTCGGCGTCATATTATAAATACTAGAGCATACTCGCTGCAAAAGTACGCATATAGTACGGAATTGAAGTACAAACCTTTACATTCTTGTGTTTTCTAGTACCTTCTGGCCCTTTGTGACGTGTACTGAATCTGGACAAGGTAGAGGATCTGACAGCGCAACAGATCGTTTCCAACCTTTTCTCCCTACGCGACAAGATTTGATTCGTTCGCAAAAGACTGGCAAAGAGACAACCACGTGTCCTGCTTAGGAATGCGTTTGAAAATAAAATCCGTACTACAGAAACAAAAGTAGAAGCTATTTTCGCCTATATCTTTTGCTATTTTCGCCAGATTGTACCCTATGTACGTAAGCGAACAAAAATGATGTGGGAAAAGTATGAAAAGTACATTATTGCCGCGTTTGGATTCGTGATTATTCATTACTACCGTCACATGAATAGTTTATTGCATCTTGATGTTTTGTCTTTTTATGTATCGTACCGTAAATCTGCGTATTGTTCGGTGTTAAAGTTTGAAGCTCCTGTACGACTCCGTACTTGACATACAACGAGACGTGTACGATTACACTTAATGAGAGGTGAAAATATCAGATAAAACCTGCGAAAATAGCTCCCACCAAACTAAATTAATGAAAAACAATGAAATGTCTATAACCACAAAATGAAAGGACGACATAGTTCGACGCATTAATGAACTCGTTATGGAGTGGCTAAAAAATCCATCTTCAAAACGTGATTTTATTGCAGGGAAACACTGCAATTCTCGATGTACGGATACTTTGAACAAGAGAGCAAATGTCGGTGGAGCGCGGCCGGATAATTAGCTGAGCAGCAAATTTTAGCAAGAATCGGTTGCACGTTTACTGGATGCTGATTGGAATATGCATCTGTCCTCAACCTGTCAGTGTCAGTGTTCGTACCTTCGACAGCTCGACAATTTCGAGACGGATGTTCCCTAAAATCCGGGATTTGGCAGCGGGCGGCAGTTCACACACGTGTACGGCACAGACGCGAGAAATCCAGGTAGTTGGACGAGCCCAGTGGCACAACCGAGCCACTGGGTACGGATTGTACAGATTTGCCAGCTTCGGGCTTGGCAAATAAGACAAATCGAGCGCATAAGATTCTGTACCCGACATAGCTGGGCAGCATCCGACAATAGCGATATAATACGGTTGACAGAAAACGACTGTGCTGCTGTTCGGCGCACTGATGCAAGCAATTGCACCCTGAATCTTTATTAGTGTTGATATTTATTTTGCCACTTAAAACATGTTTTCTCTGTACACACTTATCTGATTATGGATCTGACGGTTGTGATTAAAGGGTGAGATTTATCCTTCCGATTGGTGGTCACTATCTGAGAGTCGGACAAATGTGTTTGTAAAAACATGTTTTAAGTGGCGAAAAGATATAAACACTAATAGAGATACACGTTGTAATCTGCACCTTTAAAGGGGTATTTCGCTTTTTGAACGGAGAGCCCGCCGTAGCCGTAAATAATTAACGGACGCGCGCGAACGTTTCCTTCCAAACAAAATTTCCGTACCACTTGTTTGGGAGGTGAGAAGCGTACAAAAATATTGTGCCGACAAAAGATTGACACGTGTCAGGCTTCCAAGGAGTCAAACACAATGTCGGGCGTGGTTCCCAAGACATTCGATTGTCGCCACATCCGACGATCCCGAGAAAGTACAAAATCACAAAACAAATAAACCAAGAAAACAAAAACGAGAAAAAAAACTAAACTACACTAAACTAAACATTTTTTAGGGTTTTAATGTTTGCAAAGCCCTCGAGTGCACACCTAGGCATGCACACGTGGCAGCGACTAACTTGTTGGAAACTTCTCTGATGGAGATTCGATTTTATTCTCCGTCACCAATGTAACAGATACGACAAGCGAGACGGAGGGTTCTCCGTTACAGTCGCGACATACCCTAACCCACAAATCAAGTTACCCCTTTAAAAGTTTACCCCTCCGTTAAACCCCCTTTATTTAAAGTTCACAGATATGGACAAACGGGTATACGTATTATAATACGACAAAATATAGGTTTCGCGAATGTTTCCGTCTGATACCACGTTTCAACAGGTTTGTCCTTTTTTTCACCAAAATTGCCCGACATCTAAGACCCATAGCAGAAAAAGACGAAAAGTCATTAAAAAAGGCAGTTGGCATGTAAAAATCTGGCAAAAGTACACCGTGAATCGTTATTAGCCTTATGTACGCTATATCGGCACCCCAAAATTTTGACATTGATACCTTAAATATAATAAACTATACTATTTAAGGACGTGGACCAAAATCTGCCACGTCTCCTGGCACTAAATTAGAATGAATGATGCTATTTTTTTCTTTACACTAATAATTTCTATACGCTAATAACGATTCAAGGTGTAACGCTCAAAGTACGGCGGGTACGAGATTCGATCCAGGGGCAGTCGAAAATTCGAAATTCGAATCATTCTGCACTTGTCGCAAAATCTTACGTCTGCATACAATCTTCGGTCCATTCCAACTGTTGGCAGGCTCCTATTGGTTTTCGCCTCGGCGTCGGCCATCGCAGCCGCCGATATCTCTCGTTTCAAAAATTGGGTAGAATCGCGCATAATAGGATAGTCAGCATAATTTGTCGTTAATGACGCAGTCCTGACGCAAATTCAGTCGCTGGCGATTTCTATGAATTGCAAAGCCAGTGACTTTGTCGGCGCATAATTTTGTCGTCATTCGGGCATCCTGGCTGGCTATATTTGTCATCAAGGACAGTTTGTCTTTGGTGAAACCGGCGGCATCTAGCACCGTACATTCGTACAGAAAATCTAGGGCCATCCAAGCAATAAACTTACAGTACTGGAGTGACAATTTCAGACGATGTATCCAAACCGTCAAAATGAGTGTGCAAAAGGGAGCTGTCGCTTCAGACTGAACATTGTCGGTGCCATACCATAACAAATTAGCGTCCTGAAATAACGCGTGTCACGTGACAATTTGACATCCTATACGACAGCTACAGCGACGGCGGATCTGTCGATGCCAAAGATTTTTCACCGAAGGACCAACCGTCGTATCTCTTGCTGCACATTCGAGATTCTTCTGAGCTGTCACTGTGGTCCACACTCCACAGGGCTTGACTGGTCCGTACGACAAGTACAGGTTCTAAACACTTTTTTAGCCGAGTGGCTCATATTTTGCCACGTCAGAAACTCATATTGGAGTAGCTACTGTACTTCTGGCGTAGTACGGTCGATACAGTATTCCGTATCGAGCTGAAATCGTCTATATCCACTTTCAGTATCTCAGGACGCTCGCTCTTCGTTGACGTGGCAGTTCACGTGTGATATACTCGTAGCGTCGATATTGCGTTGAACAATATTAACCTAATTATTATTTTGTTGTCGTTCGAACGGAAAGAAATTGCATGTGCATTTGACCCCGCCATGAAAAAATGTCGAAACGCCGAATTTAAGCCACGAAGCTCAAAATCATGATCTAAGGGTGTGTGCCCATGTGTTGAAGTAAGGGTGACGTTCCATCAGACGAAAACTGGGGAAGTTTACAGGAATCTCCGACAATCCGTACCAAACCGTACCGTATATTTTGTTTTTATATGAAAAACAACATTATAGAGAATCTTGCCAATACTCTCCGAAGGTCTGGGAGGATATATTGATCGTCGGATGTTCATCTGCGAGGCGTTCTCTTAATTTTTCTCTGTAACTGTCAACCCACCTCGAGAACCCACCTCGAGGAGGTGGGTTGGCAGATACAGAAAATAAATAGTAGTGACACGCTGGACGATTAAGCTAATTGTGTCACGATGCACAACCAACGAAGAAGCACAAGATTTGCACATAACACGTGCTTTCCAAAATACAACTGAAAATAAAAATGTAATTTCGTAACATTCCTTCATCACGCTATTTTCGGTAACTTTTGTTCGTCACGCTATTTTTCTCAAAGGACTTTCGTTATGTTTCGAAAACAAAAACCCTAAAAAATGAGCTGGCGTGAATACCGACGTCTGCAAAAAGTATAAAATTTCTGTCGTATGATGATTTCGTACGTAGGTACATGGTTCGCAAGTGAAGATTTGATGCTAAGTTTGTCAGTGCTAAAAATTTGAAAGATATTCAATATCGGATAGTAGCTTGCGTGGCGCCAATCAATATAGAACACGTGGTTTACAAACTCTTCGTGATGGAACATCGACTCAGAGTGAGGTTCCATTAGGGAAAAAATGACGTTGTTTACTGAAAGCCGTACTATTTCGTACAGTGCCGTACAAAAAAAAAATTGTCAGAAAAACAAGGCTACTGATTGAAGAATTTCATTCTCCACGTTTATGGTCGTAAACGTGGACCGTCGGATGCATAATCCGATACGCCATCGTTTAACACTTTCAGTTCGCAACAAATGACCCGGAGTAGGTCAATTCTGAACGCCTGAACGAATAGCATCGTGCCTCGTGGAAAAGTACACAAATATCCATGACGACCTCGCAACCAGTTGGGAACACGTCGCATATGACATGTGCCTTCCGCCAGGGAGGATGCGATGTTACCGGTAGCCGTAAGAAAATCTTTGACGGAAGATATTGTTTCACGCTTCTGTTGCCATCCACGAACCTTTTGAACATTTTCGTACGCTTTTACACATCTTAAGTTTCGTCCGCCCGTACAGATTTTATTCAATACGTCGTACGAGTCACTTTTTACCTTCGCTAGTACAAATATGTCGTCACAATTTGTTGTCACAGTTTCTCTGAAGATTACAAAAATCGTTTTCTTTTATTACATCGCCAAATCAAAGTGTGCCATGCAAAATAAATGTTGGTTACTGACCCAACACAATGGGACGGTCGCTTCAATAAATGATTTTTTGATATTTACAAAGACCGCCTAACGAAACAACGTTATGAGGGTGGCCTTCGCTAAGCGAAAAAGTGGGGTTTTTTACTGACGACCGTACCGTTTCGTACAGGTCCGTACATCAAAGTTTTTTATCAAAGAAAACATCATTATAAAAAAATGTCCAGGGTTTAGGCGTAAATTCGTACCGTCGGATGCTATTACATTTTTTATCCGAGACGCCACGTCACTAACTGTAACACTAATAGCTGATCGAACTTGTTTATAAAGGGGTATTTAGGTATTATGATTATAGAGTACTAAATTTGGTAGACGTCCACGAAAGAATCACGCTATTTGGAGTTATATTTTAAAAGTTATAGCGATGGGTGTATTTAGGTGACAGCGTGGGGTCTAAATAACAAGTGGGTATCATTGAAACGGGTTAAGGGTCAAATTAGTACCGATCACGCTAAAATAAAAATGTAATTTCGTAACATTCCTTCGTCACGCTATTTTCGGTAACTTTTGTTTGTCATACTATTTTTCTCAAAGGACTTTCGTTATGTTTCGAAAACAAAAACCCTAAAACATGAGCTGGCGTGAATACTGGCGTCTGCAAAAAGTATAAAAGTTCTGTCATATGATGATTTCGTACGTAGGTACATGGTTCGCAAGTGAAGATTTGAAGCTAAGTTTGTCGGTGCTAAAAATCTGAAAGATATTCAATATCGGATAGTAGCTTGCGTGGCGCCAATCAATATAGAACACGACGTTTACAAACTCTTCGTGATGGAACATCGACTCAGAGTGAGGTTCCATTAGGGAAAAAATGACGTTGTTTGCTAAAAGCCGTACTATTTCGTACAGTGCCGTACAAAAAAAAAATTGTCAGAAAAACAAGGCTACTGAATGAAGAATTTCATTCTCCACGTTTATGGTCGTAAACGTGGACCGTCGGATGCATAATCCGATACGCCATCGTTTGACGCTTTCAGTTAGCAACAAATGACCCGGAGTAGGTCAATTCTCAACGCCTGAACGAATAGCATCGTGCCTCGTGGAAAAGTACACAAATATCCATGACGACCTCGCAACCAGTTGGGTACACGTCGCATATGACATGTGCCTTCCGCCAGGGAGGATGCGATGCCACCGATAGCCGTAAGAAAATCTTTGACGGAGGATATTGTTTCACGCTTCTGTTGCCATCCACGAACCTTTCTAACATTTTCGTACGCTTTTACACATCTTAAGTTTCGTCCGCCCGTACAGATTTTTTTCAATAAGTCGTACGAGCCACTTTTTACCTTCGTTGGTACAAATATGTCGTCACAATATGTTGTCACAGTTTCTCTAAAGATTACCAAAATCGTTTTCTTTTATTACATGGCCAAATCAAATGTGCCACGCAAAATAAATGCTGGTTACTGATCCAACACAATGGAACGGTCGCTTCAGTAAATGATTTTTTGATGTTTACAAAGACCGCCTAATGAAACAACGTTACGAGGGTGGCCTTCGATTAGCGAAAAAATGGGGTTTTTTACTGACGACCGTACCGTTTCGTGCAGGTCCGTACATAAAAGTTTTTTTTCAAAGAAAACATCATTACAAAAAATTGTCCAAGGTTTAGGCGTAAATTCGGACCGTCGGATGCTATTACATTTTTTATCCGAGACGCCACGTCACTAACCCTACAGTTTGTTAAGACCGTGCACAAGGAGGACAATTCTCGAAGACTGGACATGTAAAATTAGGTTGCATGGAAAAGGGAAAAAAAATCCTCGACGAGCGCGCCCGTATGTGCGTACACGTCCCAAGGGCCATGTGGCTTAAGCCAGAGTGGCTGCGAATCCGCCAAAATTATCCCGTCACGCTCCAACCATCAAAATTTGCCGCCTTTTTGTCGTTCCGTTTTGAAATTTTGAGTAGTATATTTAATGCTTTGTACAACAGATTTTCTTCCGCGGGTACATATATTACCTCTGCTCGTACAGATATTGTGTTCAGACTTTGCATCCTAAGATTCTTTCAAGATTTTAAGCATCTAATATTAACCTACGTGTTACCAACCAGAATGAGCCATGCAAATAAAAAGTGGTTTAATGTCGCGACCTAATAGAGGCACGCTCTTCAGTAAAATTTTCCGTATAATTACTGAGATGCCCAATGGAAGTCTACCCTCAATCAACCCGGTCTGTAAAGTTGGCCGTACGATTACAGAAACGTCTAATGGAACTTCACCCTAAGGGTTTTTTCCATATATGTCTCATTCGTACGGATTTTGACATTTTTACGAAATTTTGTTATTATTTATAGATTTTGAACCTTTCGTAAAATGCATTTATTTTTCGTATAGAGTAAATGTACGGATACAATGTACGGAAATATTCAAATTCAGGGTTGAACGTACACCGTGAATCGCTATTAGAGTTAAACACTATTTTGAGTTTAAGAGGCCTAACGCCAACAAAAAGTCAAAAACACGCTAATTTATACACCTAACACTAATTTGGATGAAGCCGCGATAATCTTTGTTAACATATTTGACGCTTGAGCATGTGAGAACAGGTCCTTGCGATTCTCCTTCGTTTTTATGACCGAGAATCAAATCTGAGTGTTTTTTTTTCGTGGCGACGCACTCAGATTCAAGTGTCGACGCCTTTATTTGACACTTATTTATGTACGCCTTTACAAAATAATGAGCAATTTTTGTACGATCTGATTCATTTTTTACACTACACTATTTAAATTTTAAAAAAGGAAAATATAGCAATTAACGTTAATTTAACATACATATAGTTTGTTGTTCACATATTCGACACTTGAACATGTTAGAACAAGTTTTAGTGATTTTCCTTCGTCTTTATGACTTGGAATCAAATATAAATACACTTTTCTGTGGCGACGCACTCAATTTCCCATGTCGACGCCATTAACTAACACTTATTTTGGACGTCTGTACGAAATTAGAATGGTTTTAGTACGAACTGACACAATTCGTATATTGCACTTCTTAAAAGTAGTCAAAATTAGAGTAGCTAACAATAATTAACCAGTAAGCATATTAACGTAAAACAAAAATAAGGTTGATTAAGTTGTAGTATTAGTTTTTATTATACCTCATTTATATTGGATTGTTAGATGTTTTTATATTTTTTCTTTTATTATATAGTCAAAGTCGGTCAACGCATTTTATAATGCTTTGAATTTTGTTTCATGTACATATTTGTTCTTTTTTTGGCGTTTCATGCGTGCGTTTTATTCGCATGAGACATCTATGGTTTTTTCCCGTCGTTTTCACAAAAAATGGGACTTGCAACGAGAAAATCTTACGCCGTACGAAAAATGGGCAAGAACCAAAGTACATTTTGCGTCATCTTCGAACTTGGGCGATACGTCAATTTGGCGTTATTATCATCGCGACTCACTTCCACGTCACGCCAGCTCATCTTCACACTTGTACTGGAATCAAACCGTGATCTGATTTTAACCAAAATAACACCTTATCGACTAATAGAAAGCCGATATTGCACGGGTGAAACGTCTTCGAAATTTTTGAACGAGGGAGAGTGCACGCTATTATTTTCCCTCCTCGTCACGCGCATGTACGTTCAAAAATGACAAGCATGTACGGAAAAAAAATCGTAGGGGTCTCGGACCTCCACTTTCATTCATGGGTCCTTTGCAAAAGTTTACGTCGTCCTCTTCTCTCCCCATTTTTATCAGTCGACCGCTCCTCTTTCTCTCTTCTATGAATAAAATGCAGTAATAATATTATCAAATGAAAGATATATATATATATATATATATATATATATATATATATATATATATATATATATATATATATATATATATATATATATATATATATTAATTTTGGTCTCAGTTTGATGGCATATTGAATGCTAAAAGGTAAGAAAAAGAAACCGAGAAGCCATGGTGGAATGTTTACGTGCTGATGACGTCACAAGGTAGCATGACTTCGCAATGTCACAAAACCCTTAACATCTACAATGTCACAAAAAACTCAACGTCTATAACCGTCGCCGTTTTTGTATACGTCACTAATTTTAGGAAGTTTCGTAGTCCTCTACATTTTGTTTCATACTATCGTAGGTTGTCCCACATTTTGTGGACGTCTATAACTGTCATATATTTGAAGTAATGAAGGGGGAAGTAATGATTGGCATAGGAACACTTTGAAAAGTACACTGTAAAATTTGCGCTAAAATCCAAAGTAACATTTCAAAGTTTCGGTTACATGGGCACACACCCTAAAACATTTAGAAAGCCTCACTCCATTGTACGGCCCAAAAAAAAAATGTGGAAAAACGAGCAAAAGACCATAAAATGAAAGATGCCAAATTCAAAATTAACTAGTCTAAACCATATTCGATACCAAACAGACACAAATTGAAATTGTGTTATACAACCCACTTTGTCAACATCTTAACTCTTATTGGCTCCAAATATCACAAATGACATCACAATGCAACAATGACGTAAGTAGATAATCATCTATACGTCAACAATTGTACGGATATGGAACTACAATTAAACCTAAAGGAAATTAGAATGAAAATGCAACAATAAATAGGAGGATAGTTCTCGTCTTAATAAGCTATTTTTTTATTCAGAAAACGTGACGATTATAAACAAAAAAAAATAGTGTGCAAATTTGACATTATCTTTTCTTCACAACTATGAAAAAAAAACCAAATGCGAATATAACTAGCAGATTTTATGTTTTATATTATATGTTCAATATTTTATATAGGTGCTATGTTTGAAATTCACAAAATATCCCTTGAAAACCAAAATCATTTTTTTGATGCAGGTGAACTTTAAGTTTGCATATAGAGTCGGTATGTGATGGCCAATTTGACAATTTCGTTTTGTCGTTTCGGCCGAGTGTCGCACAAGCAGGCAATGTAACTTAAGATTTTGATGCGATTTCGTAATTATTTTCGTGCATTGCTTTCTGACGCGCGCGCATGCAGGTTTACGTTTCTATTGGTGGCTTGGCGCGCATTTGTGCGACGCGAAATATCACTATAGTAAAGATTGCAATACAATAATATGGATCGCAAATTGCTATTACTCTCAAAAAAACTAATTCGGCGCCCCTACATTTTCATCCATGAACCTAAAATATATTTAATAAATTTATTTTTCATTTATGTTAATATAGATATAGTTTCATTACAAGGAAGGTATGTTACAACTTTCCCAGGTGTGGTGAACCGTGTGAACCCGCATTCCACCGTTCAAAATGCGCCATATGACAAGATACATATCGGGTATTTTGTTTGGGTTAAAACGTTTAGGGTTTTTTACAATGTGTTTGTGATTTTTTTTTATATAAAAAATAAACAAATAATTAAAAACCCTAAACGTATATATACGTTTTTACAGCCGCGCGGCGCGGCGCGACGTAAAACGAAATGATGATGGGGGGGGCGATGTGGATCTCTCACAATGCGCGAAACGGACATCGGAGGTTTCATAGAGCCCGTAAAACGCAAGAATCAGTACAAACTATCTTTCTTACGAGTTCGCGCGGGGTGTGGATCAATTGGGACAATGTCCTGCATGGCCAAATAAGGCGTTATGTCCCACAATTAGCAAGGTACCGCCCAGGTACCTCAGATTTTGAGGGTTACATTTTTTGGATTTTTGATTCGTTGTGGTTTTCTTTTTATAAAAAAAAACAAAAACGATAAAAAATCCCTAAACATATTTTACACACGGCGTCCGCCCGACGCGGCGTGTCGTAAAACAAAATGAATATGGACGTTTTCCTGCATGGCCCACACGTCGTCCGTAGCGCAAGATGCAACTCTGAGACCTCCAAAGGTCCTCAGAGTTGGCAGCTCACACGAAGCCACTAGGATAACCCTGACCCTTTTGTGTTTCAACAAGAATAAGTGCCACCCTGGAAAACAAAAACTCTGGCCACCTTCACCTCTGTGAATGCAAGAGTCCCCTGAGTCGATAGCAAAAAGAGTCTCTGGATTTGCTCCCCTGAGTAGTAGGTTACGGAGGGTCAAAGTTGACCTTTTGTACAGAAGCTCTTTGGGAGAGAGGGTCCTATCTACCAAATTTTCCTAAGTCCTATCTATCTCTAAAACTCTATCTACTAAAGTACGGCACCAATCAAATTATTGTGTCGTATAGAAAGGTACAGGTGTTGGTGTACTTTCTGTACGTCGATTTTACGATATGGCAAACTAGTCGGCACATGTCATATCTGGATTCGTTCCTGTAATCCCCGGAGATGCCTTAGTCTAATGTGGCCGTGCCACGTGTCAATCGATGTGGCGATGACCAAAAACTGTCAAAATCCTATTTCGCGATCTCGGCATCCTTCGCGGCCGTTCGATCAAAATCGGGTTTTTAATCGTAGCCTTCATAAATCGTTGCGTGATATATGTTTTGCTGTTGAAACAAAATGCGCGGTATCTGTTTCAAAACCGTACCGTACTCCGTACTTTACAAAACTGTGTCCATTCACGAAGTCTATAGTTTCAGTTAAATGAATTAGTTCACGCTTAACTGTTTATATATTTGTCAAACCTTATATGTCTCAACACAAGATAAAGCTAACCGCTAGTGGCTAGCTTGACAGACAGTAGATAATAGGATCGAATCTTGGGTCTGTGAAGCACCTTTTTAGTAAATCTACTAAAACATCTGCTGTCTGTCTCTCTCTGGATAGCACTGGTAGCCATGGCTCTATCTCCCAACCATGGCTCTATCTCCCACTTCAACCTTCAGTAACTGCGACAAGTGTGGGAGCTGAAGAGAGGAAATAGAGGCAGACTTCCTCGACTTTTTTCTTGCATTTAATTTTTGACCTAGAAAATACTAAAAAGTTCCATTAATTTCTACACTCCCCTTATTTTCTAGTCACCTTTTAATTTCAGACCACACTTCTCTTTGCAAAAAATTAGCTAGGGGAAGGCACAAGTTTGGTCATCATATCTGCTATCATTTCACTATCTGGTCTATATTCTAAACTGATTATTTTGTCTTTTACTTTTTCCCTAACGAAGCTAAATCTAATGTCCATATGTTTTGCTTTAAAATGGTGTTTAGGATTTGCAGAAATGGCAATAGCTGCGTGATTGTCACGTAATAATTTCTGAACACCACTCTTAATTGATTTGCAGAGCAAGTGGCCATGTACTCAGCCTCCATGGTGGACTGAGCAATGACCTTTTGTTGCTTGCTGCTCCAACAGCAAGCCCCATCACCTACATACAATACATACCCAGGCGTGCATCTCCTAGTAGGAGCATCCCTATAGTTGGCATCACTCCAACTGGTGATGTCAGTATTGTTCCAATCCAAATGCAACCATAGATCTCTAGTCCCTATGAGATATCTAAAGACTCTCTTAGCTGTCTCCCAGTCTTTCTTAGTGGGAGCATTCAGGCTCCTACTTAGTACTCCTATAGCTGCGGCTATGTCCAGACGGGTACAATTCATGAAATATATTAGGCTGCCCACTACTTGTCTATAAGGGATGGTATGCATAAATATTTTCTCTTCCGGGCCTACCTCGTCATCCAAGATTATAACTCCCTCTTCCACACTCCCCTCACTTCCCTTCTTTAGTTCCACAAGAGTGGTACAACTATTAGGCTTGTCCATTTGGAATCTTGCTAACATGTTTCCAATGGGCTCTTTTTGAGTTAATCTTATTATCTTTCTATCTCTACCTCTCTTTACCTAAATTCCCAAAATATACCTTGCTTCTCCATATCCTTCATCTCAAATCTTCTTTTGAGATCACTTTTCAACTTATATATTTTATCCATAGATTTACTTTAAACAAGCAAATCATCAACATAAATTGCAATAAAAATAATTCATTTCTCATCTTCAAATAAATAAATTGAGTGATCTGAGCTGATGCGAATATATCCCAAACCTGTAAGAAACTCATCGAGCTTCTTGTGGCATTGTCGAGGCGCCTGTTTCAGCCCATGCAAAGATTTGATCAATCGACATACCTTGCTCTCCTCCCCTTGCTCCACAAATTCTTCGGGCTGTTGCATAAAACCTCCACTTCCAACTCTCCATGTAGGAAGGCTGTCTTGATGTCCATCTGATGCACTTCCATGTCTTTTGCTGTCGCCATACTGAGAAATATCTTAGCAGAGGGAAACCTGAGGACTAGAGCAAAAGTATCCCCGTAGTCAATTCTTTCTTTCTAGCTAAATCCCTTCGCCACTAAGCGAGCCTTGTAGGGCTCAATGGTGTTATCCGGGTCGAGTTTCAATTTGAATAATCACACCCGATTGGCTTCCTCTCAGGGGGAGAGTCCACCAATTCCCAGGTATTGGCTGCCATAATCGAAGCCATCTCCTCATTAATGGTTGTCGTCTACCGGTTCCTCTTAGGACATTATATCGCCTCACCATAAGTCTGGAGTTCATCGGGATGAGACAGTTTAGTTACTTTGTTGTTAACTTGTTTCTCTTGTAGTCTTTCGCTGCTTCTCCTTTCACCCTCAAACTGTGATGCCACAATAGATGGCTCTCGTGGATATTTTCGAGCAGTTTCGACTTCTCCCCTATCCCTCTATTTTGGCTCTACTTCCACCACATCTTCTGTTTTGGTTGGAGTTGACACTAGGGGTTCCACGGCTGAATCCTCCTCGGTTTGATTTGTACCTGCAAGATCATCATCTTCTCGAAAACCTGGATAGTTAGGAAGCTCAAAGTCATCAGAATTCTCTGACTCAAATCTGATTTTAACAGTCTTTGTATGCTTAAAGGGATCTATAAATTTCCCTTCATCCATGACCACTAGATGGTTTACTAGGATTATATCTTCTCTCTTGAGATCATAGACTCTATATCCTTTTACATCTTCATTATATCCTAGCAGATATCCTGGTTTTCCTTTCGGATCCAACTTCCAATTTGACCGATCTGTGTCTAGGTTGAATACTTGACTACCGAAAACCTTTAAGTGTGAAACATCTGGATTTTGGCCGGTCCATCTCTCATAAGGAGTTTGGCCATTTACTGCCAAAGTAAGAACTCTATTCTTGAGATAATTTGCACAATTCATAGCTTCGGCCCAAAATCTCTTTCCTATCTTCTTATCTGAGAGCATACTCTTGGCACCATCACTTAGTGTTCTATTTAACCTCTCGGCTACACCATTCTGCTCAGGATTTTCAAGAACTATCTTTTGGTGTTGCATTCCATCTTCTCTCAGAAAATCCTCAAACTGATTATAGGTATACTCTCCCGAATTATCACTCCTTAGTCTCTTAATAAAGGTTTCATGAAGTTTCTCACTCCATGCTTTATATTCCTTAAAATCCTGTAAGGCCTCTGAATTATTTTTCAAAAAATACACTCTAGAGTATCGAGACCAATCATCAGTGATTGTCATCATAAACCGTTTACCACCGGGTGAGGGCACTCTGGTCGGTCCCCAAATATCAGTGTGTACCAAGTCTAACATTTTTTCCCCTTTATAAGTGGCTTCCTTTGGGAAGGGTAATATGTGTGCTTTACCTTGAGTAGAACCACTACAGTCACTTAGGTTTTCACTTTCTCCGAACTGAATTCCTTCCACTATTCCCATCTTTTTCATTTATTTCAACTTATCTAAATGCACATGTCCAAGCCTCTTATGCCACAACATAATATCATGAACACCAGCATAGTAAAGTTTATTCTTTTCATTGCTCAAAATCAGCCTAAACAATCCTTGGCTACCTTTTTCAGCAGTGAAATAAACTTCCTCCTCAAAGGTAGTAGTAAAGGTTCCCTTCCTAGTGCTGGTCTCAAAACCCTTATCATCTAATATAGACGTTGAGATGAGGTTTTTTTTTAACCTGGGAATAAACAACACATCAGAGAATGTCACTATTGATGTCTTTCCCTCCTGTAAGACTTTCAGATCAACCGATCCTACCATAGTAGTGGTGACTACCCTCCCATACCCATACTCTATCTCTACGGTGGGAATCTTTCTCATCTTAGTGAACAAGTGTTTATCTTTACACATGTGCGTGGAGGCACCGGAATCCACAATCCAACCTCCTTCACCTTTCAAACCTCCAAAAGCACACTATTGCTTTTGAGGAATTTCGACCTCGGTCTTTGCCTCCAACTCCTCATCCAGCAAGAGCTCACCGTCCTCGTTCTCAGATTCCTCCTCGTGTACCTGAGTCACAAGAGCCTTTTTCTTTCCCCTTCGAGATCCACCGATCTGCCCCTCCTTTAACCGAAGTTCGGTTAGCTTAGTACACTCCGCCATATAGTGCCCTTGTTTCTTACAAAAATGACACAAACCCTTGCGAGCCCTTGATCCAAACTCCTCGGTCTGATTTTTCTGCCCCCCCCCAACATAATTTCCGAATGGTTTCCTAAAATGGTTGTTCCTCCAATCGGTCCCAACTGCCAAGGCTTGCCCACTCTTTCCTCCCCTTCGGATCTCAATCGTGTTCTCTCGAACGCGAAACATCCCTACCACTGAATTCCATATTCACCTTAAGTCTTGCAAGTCCTGCATACGGTTGACTATTCTTCAAACTCATCTGGTAACTTCACGAGCAAGCAGTTAACCTTCATCTTTTCAGTTTCAACCAGTCCAAGACTCTCAAGCTCCATGAAAAGTGTAGCAAGCTCATTACAAAAATCCAACATCTTCCACCCCGTGTATACATAAGCGTTAATTTTCTGATCAGCCAACTGCTGTCGCTGAATCGTACCACTTCAGTACATCTCTATGAGAGCCACCCAAAGATTGGATGCCCTCTATACCTGCAAATGAGGTGATACAAGCCCTTGAGTAAGATGGCAGAGGATGAAGTGCTTTGCCTCCATATTGTTGTAGTCCCAAGCATTGGTATCATTCTCCTCATTCCTCGGAATAGGTGACATGAATGACGAACCGGTTGCTATCAGTGTGATCGTCTCTTTCTCCTTTCCTTTGTCCACCATCTCCCTTTCCTTCGTCTCCTCCGTTGCACATGGATCTGCACCTCTGGTGAATCTGTTTCTTGTAAACCCTGGCGGGATTCTAAGATTGTTGGACTCCTCACCCGTCAACTCACTATTCCCCAAAACCGTTTCTCACATAGAGCTCATGTCATCATACTTTCCCAGTATATGAAACCAGTTCCATTGAAGATGGGCACCCTAGAGGGTAGGCCCATAACCTGAAACTCTGAGACCTCCATTGGCCCTTAGAGTAAGCAGCTTACACGAAGCCTCTAGGATAACCCTGACCCCTTTGTTTTTCACGAAAAATAACTGCCACCTGTTGTTTTTGGAAGATTCATTTTCGTACAGTCGTGCGCTCGCGTGTTCGCATACTTAGTAACCGAATGTAATATGGTGGTTCGAATGGATTTGTGGATTGGGGGGTAATTGTACGGATGAATTTAAGGTGACGTAAATGACAAATTAAGTGGCGCGGAATGCGTAATAGAAATGGACGGATCTACCAAATTTTCCTAACCCTATCTCTCTCTAAAACTCTATCTTCTTAAGTACGGCACCAATCAAGATACTGTGTCTTACAGAAAGGTACAGGGGTTGGTGTACTTTCTATACGGCCATTGTACGATATGGCCAACCAGTCGGCACATGTCATATCTGGATTCGATTTTGTAATCCCCAGAGATGTCGTAGTCCAATGTGGCCGTGCCACGTGTCAATCGATGTTGCGGTGACCGAAAACCGCCAAAATCCAATTCTGCGATCTCGACATCCTTAAAGGCAACCGATCAAAATCGGGTTATAATCGTAGGCGTCATAAATTGTTGCGTGATATTTGTTTCGATACCTAGTGCATATATACAGTTCGATTTAGTACGAAGTACGGTATGGGGACAGAACGGATACCGCGCATTTGTTTCGATAGCGAAACAAATACCGCGCGTCAAAATTTCAGCGGCTAGGATTATAGCCAGTTTTGATCGGACGGCCGCGATAAGCATCGCAATCACAGAAAAGGCACTTTTGGCGTTTTACGGTCTTTGCCACGTCAGATGACACGTGGCGTGATAACATTGGATTACGAGAATTCCGGAGATTACATGAACTAATCCTGATTTGACACGTGTCGACATTTTGGCCATGTCGTACAATGACCGTACGGAAAGTACACCGGCACCTGTACTTTTCTGTACAACACAGTAATTTGATTGGTGTCGTACTTCAGTAGATAGGGTTTTAGAGGGGGAATAGGACTTAGAAAATTTTGGGTAGGTAGCTGACTCTCCCAGAGAGCACCCTGTATAAATGGCAAACTTTGGCCAGCCATAACTATCAATTTAATTGACCATTTTCAGTGATTCTTTTTGCTGCAGACTCAAGGGAGTCCAGGCTACACAGGGGTGTAGTGGGTCAGAGGTTTTGTCTGCCAGGGTGGCTGCATTTCTAAGGGAAAGTCAAAGTGGGTGAATGTGTCCAAATCTCATATTCTAACTTTGCATTTTGTGGTGGAACTGAGCACACAGAAAGTGTTATTTCACAGGGGTGAATGTATATTGGGGTTTTGACTGTCAAGGGGTCAGTCATTTGGGTTTATATCAAGTTTGGAGTCGGCACTATCTAGATTAGCTTCTTTGGATCTGCCTACTCTGAGGGCCAATGGAGGTCTCAGAGTTTCAGAGCGTCATCCCACATGTGCTGGAACAAAGCGATCTTCAAAAATCTGAAGACAACCCAGGAGAAAAATATTTATTATGCTTGTGGAATGAGTGTTCAGACTCGTGCTGTGGGTGATGTGTTTTTGCTAGTGGATGTGGAGGGCAAAGCAACTGAAAGGACTCTTCAAAATGTCTTATTTGTGCCTGACTTTAAGAAAAATCTGTTTTCTATGTCCTTGGTAGAGAGTAAAGGCTTTGAGGTTAATTTGAAAAATGGTAGGCAAGTTGTTAGCAAAAATGGCAAAGTCGCAGTTACAGGTACTAGAGATAATAGCAAGATGTACCAAATGGATATGGCTAATACCAACGAGAATGATGTTCTGTACTCCGGTGTTTTACATTCAGATGAGTTGTGGCATAAAAGATTAGGCCATGTAAACTATGATAGTTTGAGAAAAATGGTCATTGCTGGAAAAATAGAGGGTGTCTCAATCACAGATCAGCCGGTCAAAACATGTGATGGCTGCGCTTTGGGCAAAATCCACAGGCTACCATTTCCTAAAGAGACTGCGCATCGGTCCACGAAACTCTTACAACAAATCTATTCGGATGTTTTTGGTCTTGCGAAGGTTACATCTGCCGAGGGAATGAAATATATGGTCACTTTCACAGATGATTTCTCCACGTTTACAAAAATTTACTTCATGAAGGAGAAGAGTGAAGTATTTGGTCACTTCAAGCACTATAAAGCATATGTTGAAAAACTTCATGATTTACCTATTTTGCAGCTAAGATCGGACAATGGTGGTGAATATACATCGAAAGAATTTGAAACCTTTTTACTCGACGAAGGTATAAGTCATCTACTGATTGTTCCATATTCACCGGAACAAAATGGGGTGTCGGAAAGACTAAATAGAACTCTCACGGAGAGCTCTAGGTCGATGCTCGCAGATAAAAATGTGGATCCGAAATTATGGGCTGAGGCTCTAAATTGTGCAGTCTATATTAAGAATATTATAGGATGAAGATCGGTAGAATCTACTCCTTACCAGATCTGGACAGGTAGCAAACGTGATGCTAGCCATTTCAAAGTCTTTGGTAGTAAATGTTTTATCTTAGATACATCTACAGACAGATGGAAAATAGAACCGAAGAGATTACCAGGTATTTTGTTAGGATATGATGATCACTCAAAAGGTTACAGAGTCTTTGTGTTTGAGAAACAAAAAATAGTTGTAGCAAGGAATATCATTGTCAAAGATGAACTAGACTCGATAGATTTATTTCAAATGACAGAGCAGCAAAAGCAACAAAAAGTACAAGAGTATGTCATTTTAGATCGCATGCAAGAAATTGTCCCGCAGATGCAACAGTCTCGGCGGTGACTCCGGAGTCAGACTCTCTCCAACTTCCTCAACAAGTTCAGTTCCAACCGGACCAACAACAGTCAATACACGCGGATCGCAACCAGCGCAATCAGCTACACGCTGATCGCAACCAGCGCAACCTGCAGAATGCGCGGCATCCAACGATCTCAGCCTCAGAATTTCCGGGGGGAAGAAGATCCAGTAGTCCCCTACAAGCAAGCTCTCACTTTGCCTACTCGACAGCCTCAGGGGAGCCCTTGACCATCCAAGAGGCCTTCTCGTCACGAGAGCGAAATCACTGGATCGAGGCAGCAAACGACGAAATGAAGTCGATCATGGAGGCTCAAACATGTGAGCTTATGGACCTTCCTCCGGACCGGAAAGCGATCGGCAACAAATGGGTATTCAAGGTGAAGTTAAATCCCGACAACACCATTGAACGTTATAAGGCCAGACTTGTGGCAAAGGGGTACAATCAAAAAGAAGGAATCGATTTTGAAGAAACATTTTCTCCGGTTGTAAGATTTCCGACTGTTAGGATTTTGCTGTCCCTGGCTGTTATAGAAGATATGGAAATACATCAGATGGATTTAAAGACGACCTTTTTGCACGGAGAACTAGAAGAAACCATTTACATGCAGCAGCCTGAAAAGTATATGGAACCAGGAAAAGAGCACTTAGTATGCAAGTTGCTAAAATCTCTATACCGCCTAAAACAGCCCCCTTGACAGTGGAATCTAAAGCTTGATGAATTCCTAACTAGCCTAGAATTTCAAAGGATAAATTCTGATCACTCTGTCTACGTTCTAAAGGGTGAAAATAGGATAGTGTATATAGCGGTGTATGTAGATGATTTACTATTAATTAGCAAATCAACGGGTGAAATTAACAAAATCAAAACTGCTCTAAACTCACGGTTCGAGATGAAAGACCTCGGTGAGGCAAAATATATTTTGGGTATCCAGGTAGAGAGGGACAGAAATAAGAAAGAAATAAAACTGACTGAAAATGAGGCTATTGGAAACATGTTAGATGAGTATGGAATGCGGGGGGCAAAAGGATGTCTAACTCCAATGGAGTTTCGGCAGAAGTTAGAGGGAGAAGAGCGAGAACCAGGCGTCATTTTTAGCGAGTATTTAGAATCAGGGGAGAATGATTCTATGACACAAATACCTTACAGACACATAGTAGGAAGCTTAATATATTTCATGAATTGTACCTGTCCTGACATTGCTGCAGCAGTCGGGGTACTGAGCAAGAATCTAGAGAATCCTAGAAAATCAGACTTTGATGCAGCAAGGAGAGTCTTAAGATATTTGGCCGGAACCAAAGACCTCAAACTCACACTAGGCGGAGGAGAAGTAAAACTGCAAACGTGGAGTGATGCAAGCTATGGCGACATGCCAAGCCGGAAATCCACCACGGGATTCGTTCTACAAATTGGGAACGGTACTTGCTGCTGAAGCAGCAAACCACAAAAGGTGACAGCACAAGCGACAATGGAGTCAGAATATATGGCAGCAAGCTCGGCTCTCAATGAACTCTTATGGGTAAAATCCATGTTACAAGAACTAGGATACATGCAAATTAGTCCACAGGTGATCTGGTGTGATAACCAGGTTGCCATTGCCATTGCTTCTAACCCGAGTCATCACTTCAAAAGCAAGCACATGGATGTACGATTACACTTTGTAAGAGAAAAAGTGTTCTCTAGAGTGATTAAATTATGTTATTTGCCAGATGCAAAAATGATTGCTGATATGCTCACTAAAGCTCTTCCTGCTCCTAAGCTGAACTATTGTAGGGACGCAATGGGATTAAGTGAATAGATGAATTATTGCACCGCTATACTGCCATTCTACGATAAGTCCACCATTGAGATGTAGTGGGACTGGGTGACTTGCTAATTGCTATATTGCTATATTGCTATGTTGCGATGCTGCGCTAGTTTATCACAGCAGCTGCGCCGGTATAATGAGTCTAAAGCTTTAGGGGAGTGTTGTATTTTTGGAAAGCTTTCAGTCTCACCGTAGCAGCGCAGTTGACATACAGACAGAGCAGCGCAGCTGGTATACAACGCAGCAGCGAAGCTGCAACACAGACAGGACAACACAACCACGATTATATTTGATATGGTCCGTACGGACAACGCAGCGTCCGATATTCTTAATGTGATTCTGTACAGGATAGAGCAACAGCGATAGATATGATTCTAGTCAACTTAGTGGGTAACTCAGTGGTAACTTAGTGGGTAACTCAGTGGTAGCTTAGTGATAGCTCAGTGGTACCTTAGTGATAGCTCAGTGGAAGCTTGACAGATTAGTGGTAGCTTGGTGGTTTGACGTACCTCTCAAGGTCACTGGTGTTCCCAGTTCAACACAAGTATAAGATTTAGGACTCATAACATATCTTGTATCCGGACTTCTAAGTAGTAAAACTACAAACAGTTTTTGGGAAACTTCTGAGTATTATATCTTGAGTGTTGTCGGGTCAATTGTGCTGAAACTTTGGGAGTTGTCAGTGTTTATGCTACTCTATATTCTGATAAAGTTTTGTGAGGTTTGGATGCTAGTATAAGAATTGGTGAGCACTTAAGAACAACTGTTTGGTAGGATTCTCGATAGTTTCTGAGAGTGTATCATGTCTACTTCTACTACTACTGCTGCTCCTCCACCTGCACCGGTGGGCGTAGAACAACACCTACCGTCCGTCAAATCACGCATAGCCGTTAGCTTTGTTTGTTAAAACTATGACTAATGCTAATATGTATAGGGTTTGATGTATACTTAAATAGTTACACGTAGAGATTTCCATTAAACTAGGTTAACGTAATATAGAACATATAATCAATTGTACCTTACGTACCGTACAAAAAAAATAGTACGGACATTTGTTTCGACAGTCTAGATAAAAAAGTTGATTTGAATTGACGGCCGTGGTGCGAGCCGAGATTCCAGAATGGTCGCCTTGGCGGTTTCTGGCGCCGCCACTCCGTATGACACGTGGAAATGCGCTGGAGAATTGGGGGATCTCTGGAACGCGAGATGATAAGTCTGGATGTGACAAATGTCATATTATGGCGATGCCGTACAAGGACCGTACAAAAAGTACTCTGACACCTGTACTTTCGTGTACAGTAAAGTCATATGATTCGTTGGAACCTCAATACTAGGGGGCTTAGAGAGGGGTTTAGGACTTAGAATATTTTGGTAGGTAGCCACCTCTCTCCCAAAGAGCATCTGTATAAATTGGCACACTTTGCCATTTTATATCAACTCATTTAGTTGACCATTTTCAATGATTATTTTTGCTGCGGACTCAGAGGAGTCTATGCTACACAGGGGTGTAGTTGGTCAAAGTGTTTGCTTGTCACGGTGGCTCTATTTCTAAGGGAAAGTCAAAGTGGGGAATGTTATCCAAAACTAATATTCTAACTTTACATTCTGTGGTGGAACTAAGCACACATAAAGTTTTATTTCACAAGGGTGAAGCTCAAATGGGGTTCTGATTGTCAAGGGGTCAAACATTTGGGTTTATATAAACTTGGAGTCGACACATTCTAGATTAGCTTCTTCGGACCTGCGAATTCTGTGTGGCAATGGAGCCCATAGAATTACAACTGCCTCGGTTTCTTTTCTGCATTTAATTTAAGAGCTAGAAAATACTAAAAAGAACCATTAATTTCTACACGAGAATTGCAAAGAAGTACACCGCGAATCGTAATTAGAGTAAATAATGCTTATTCAGTCGCCCTAAATTTCGACTCAATCACGTTAAATATTGTAAATGATTCTAAATTTTTCATTATACCTTTTAAGTTACCTTTTGAATGAGACTTCATAACTCTAAAACAATGTCGTTTTAAATAGTGTGGCGTACGGTCGGTGTTAGACCGTGCAAAATTGTACTTTATTAAGTAAAAAGGTACAAATAATGATTTAATATAGGCAATTATCATGTAATTGCGTTTTAACAAACCGCGTAGTGTAAACGTCATAGTGACGATAACCTGTACGTTTTGTCAAATACTGTACGAATACCTAAATTGTCAAATTTTGTACGAATACTTAATTTACAGTAGAGATATTTAGCGTGTCAAATTAGAATACTTAAATAAATTAGAGTAAAATCCTTTTTCAAAAAGTTATATCACACAAATAAGAGTTAATAACTCTAATTATTATTTTTTCTTTTTTTATTCTATTTTTTCTTTACTCTAATTACGATTCGTGGTGTAATGTACTCGTGGGGGATGTAGGGCAAAGCACCGGACGTGTCCACGTCGCCCCACTTTCATTTAGTTTTAGGACGCGCCGCGCCGCGCGGACGTCATGTGGATAAATATGTTTCGGGTTTATTCTCATTTGTGTTTTTTTTAAATAAAAAGAAACTCAACCAATAAAAACCTTAAACATATAACCCTAAAAATCCGAGGTACCCGGGTGAAATGTGATTGTCCGTACTAAAACTATTCGTTTTCTAGTACAAAGTACAGACCATAGTTCAAAAGTAGGCGTTTTTATGGTAGGCCTTTTGTAGGCGCACAAAACTTCTCTCAAAACTCGCATAGAGTAGGCATACTGTATGTGTGTGCGTTGTGCACACTATTGCACGAACGTACGAATCTGACGTGTCATCATAGTACAACGTACGGCGCCGGACGAATTTTTTTAGCGAACTGACACGGCGTTGGATGACATTCCGCGGGAAAAAAACCCGAAAAAAAAAAGCGCGGACGTAAGTTCTATCGTAAGTTGTGTTATGGGTTTTTCATGTGATCTTCTTAGATCACTACTTTGATCAGCGACTGTCTGATCGTCCAAATCTGACGGTTCAAATAAAAGTTACCTCAAAACTCACGGAAAAATAAAAATTTGTCCAAATGTTTTTCAAAATTTAGACATGACGTTTAATTCTATATCGATCGATGTGCAACTCAACCCTGTTACTGTTATTTTTCATTTTGCGACCAATACAATATGGGTCTTAAGGTCATATTGTATGTTTTGTGTACAATAAGCATATTGTATGGGCCTACTTTCACCTACTTTTGAACTATGGTACGGACTTACAGAAAAAAAATGTCAGATATTGAGACGTGAAAACAGAAAGCGTTGACAACGGAAAGGGCACTCAGATTCGACTCGTATCATAAAAACGAGGGAAAATCACGCGAAGTTGTTCTCACGTGTTTAAACGTCAACTATGTTGAGATAATCCATAGCGGCTAGACTTTGGAGTGTACCTCCGAATTAGTGTAGTGTTCAGTGTATAGATTATTAAATTAGCGTTGATGTCTTGTTGGCGTTTGGCCCTTAACCCAAAATAGAGCTACATTACACCGCGAATCGTAATTAAAGTAAAGAAATAATTAGAGTAAAAAAATGAAAAAGAACAATTAAAGTTACTAACTCTAATTTGGGTAATTAACTTATTTTCAAAAAAAAAATTTACTCTAATTTGGGTTTCTTTTCGTAATAATTATCCGCGTTGAATATCTTTACTGTAAATTAGGTACGCGTACAAAATTTGACAAAACGTACATTTTCATGTCATTATGACGTTTGCACTACGCGGTTTGTGGAAACGCAGTTACATGATAACGACCTGTATTAAATCATGTTTTATATTTTTTTAGTTTACAAAGTACTATTTTAGTTGATAAAGTACAATTTTGCACGGTCAAACACTGGCCGTACACCACACTATTTAAAACACCACTATATTAGAGTTGTTAACGCTAATTCAAAAAATACTCTAAATAATGTAAATAATAATTTAGAATTATGTACTCTATTTACGGTGAAAGAGACAAAATAAGGAGTCACAAAATTAGCGCGTATAACGCTAATTAAGATTCACGGTGTAGTATCGCCATTTGGTTCTTTACACCAATAATTTCTTTACAATGATGGAGAATCAAGTTGTACTGTAAAGAAGTGGCGTACACTGCGTGTGCTACGCACGACGTACTACGAGCAGATAAAAACAATCGATTGCCATGCAAAACAAAGACCGGTTGCAAGTAGTGTTGGGTATCAAGGGCCCCATGCCGACATTCGATATGTATCGAATTTCGGGTACCCGACAATCGATATATCAGTTCGATATATCGTGGAGGTGAATATCGAGATAATGATACGATATATCGGCCGATATTTTGATATATGTTCTACCGCGATTTATCGGAGTGGAAGTTATGTCAAAAATTTTCCAAAAGCCCCCCCCCCCCCTCCCCTTGTGGCGCGCCCTTGGTTGGGGGGGGGGGCGTACGTTTTTTTGTACCTTTTCTATACTTTTTTGTACCTTTTCCGTACGATTTGAAAGGATCGAATAATAAAACACTTATTGCAAATGCAAGCGGAAGCATAAAAGATAAAACGCACACAAGAGAAAGATAACCCCAAGGAAGCCAATATATTCCACGGATAACTTTTCTTACATAATTTCCTCACACCCTCAAAACACTCTCACTTCTAACTCCTCTAAATAATATAAATGATAATCTTCACTAACCTCCTCTAACTCCTCAAGAAACACCACAAAGCTATCAAACTCCATTAACTCCTTGAACTCTTTCATAATATACAAGGAGGATCAACTCTCACTCAATTGATAAAAACCTCTCTCTCACTACGCCTCAATATACTCTTTCAAACGTCACGTAACGATACTAACCAAACTGTACATGTAAAACGCACTAAGCGATAACCAATCAAACTACATCAAGACGTAGCACAACACACTATACAACTAGAAACGCGTAAGAGTCAACGTGGTGAAACAAACGACCGGCAAGTGCAAACCGACTTGAACTATACGGTATGGCTAGAAAAGTCATATGCGAACCGACTTGAACCACACGGTACGACTAGAACTTGCGTGAACCGAAACGACCAAACAATTTCCACGTCACTTCTATAGTACGACTCAAACTTACATGAAACAAAACGAAACGAACAAACAATTTCCACGTCACTCTAAATATCTAGCGACGAAACTACTTCGTCGCTGGTCGTCGCTGCTTTAGCTACGAGAATGTCTCGTCGCTAAATGAGGTCTCTGTACTTAATCCTAACATTTTTGTACTATATCGAGGTGTTTGACAGATCGTTAATCGATATATCAAATATCGAAGTTATCACGATATGATTTTACCCGATACCCTACATTATTTGCAAGGCCCTCAAGCAGCCAATCGCAAACGTCAAAAGAACCGCATCATGAAAATCACAGAACAACTGCAAAATAACAAATTGGTTGTCGACAAAAAAAAACTGAGTGCACAGCGGTTAAACAAGGCAATCGCAAACGTCGGTGAGACAACAAAACTCACGCAAGTGGCCGCAAAAAAACAAATTGACTGCCTCGCAAGTGTAAAACTGACTTCTCGACACTCACGAAGCCAATCAAAAATGTTGAAAGAAAACACTTTACTGTTTGGCAAAAAAAAACTGACAGCGTCGTCCCACACATCTAATCACAAACGTCTGAGGATGGTGTAATTACTGCTCGGCGAAAAAAAAATACGTACTTGCTGACAACACGAACAAAGAGAGGCTACAAGCCTAGTAATATTATATATTGAAAGTTATTCGTTCGAAAACAAAAACTCTTAAATAATTTTTTGAGAGAATTTAAGATTGAAACTTGCGACTGAAAAAGAATTGGAGTACAAAAGTAGTTTTAAGAAAAAAATATGTAAAACAACAACAATTAAAAAGAAAAAAAATAGGCGAAAGCATAAAACAAACAAACAAGAGAACGTTAACCAAAACCAGGAGCCACCAAAAGTACATAAAACTACCAAAGATAACCACTCACTAATAGACTACCTAAAACCGCTACAAACAAAGATCCACAGCCTCGCCACTCGTGGATGTGGATTAGATCCCTTTCTACACAATCCAGAAGCCCCATCTGTCATTGGCCACCGTGCTTTCTTGGAAGAGAGCCTCAGCTTGCGCTAGTTGAAGGGCGACTAATACATGTTGACAGAAGAAAGCAGTAAGCATGCTTGGAGGAGGACTCCTTAATCTCTAAATTCAAAAAATTTCAGTGCACAATTTCTTAGAGATCATCAAAGGGTTTGTCCAAAGTGTTGAAAACATCCTTTACAAATGGGACGAACTCATCGATTTGGTTAGGTTAAATATGATATATTTCCTTTAAGCTTAGTGCGATCCAAACCACCACGCCAGTATGGAATGTTACACGAGAAGAAATGTATGTCCCTATTAAATATGTGAGAACTCCATCAGAGGATCATGAAGACCTCAAAAAGAAAAATCAAAGAGTAGTTTAATAGTGTACTTTGAGTCGATACAAACTGTAAGAAATATATGTTATATCAAATCATGCGCAACATTTTGTTCCTCTCCATGGGGGAATGGATCATTCGGTTAGATGTAGACAGAAGGTGTGTTCTTTAAAAGAAAAGGGCGTGGCAAACTGAAATATAAACGTAACTTATACATCAATCAAAATGTAAAAAGAATTGGTATAACTTAGTTCCAACAAAACGCCTTAGCTACGAACATAAAAAATCTCGCGTTTAAGCGTAAGGTATCCCATTTAAAAGATTATTTTGTCGAAAAAATTTAGAGAGAGAGAGAGAGAGAGTATATTGAAAATCGTCAATGATTTTTATATCGACCAAAAATCTTCATTTGAGTACCATGTACGTGCACTAGGTCCTCGTAGAACACAACGTTTGTACTCTTTACAGACCCCTCACATGTTTTAAGGGTTCTTATTTTTCCTGTGACGAATGAGTATTGTTATAAATAGTCTGACGAATGGGCGCCAACTAAATTAGCGTAAAAGTGCTTTACGAGATTATTTTTGTGTTTTCAGTTTTATTTTTTGATTTATATATCAAGTGTAAAATTTTTATTTAAGTTGGTTGCCATCTTGACACGTATGTTTATTTTCCAACGTGTCGCGACTCAAATATTAACGTAAATGGTGATGTACCTCTCGAGGTACATCACCATTTACAAAAACTTTGGAAGTGAATGCTTCGCAAAAAAATATCCAACGATCAGTGCTACCTCCCAAACCTTTGGAGAATATTGGCAAGATTCTCTAAAATGTTGTTCGCGGAAAAGTCTGAATTTTTGTAAACAACCTCACTTTTCGTTTGATGGAACTTCACCCTAAGGCCTCTTTTCACTTTTCATCCAATTGAACTTCACCCTAACACCTCTTCTCCATCAGGCGCCGACAGTAATCGTACGGATATGTTTACTAGCAGTAATATTCTGTTCACTTCCCCATAGGTCGTGTTAGCAAAGAATCTCTCGCGTACGTGCTTTCTTTTGATTGGATGCACGTAGGTTTCATGTTTTGACGGCGAGTATAGTGAAAGATTCCAAAAGCACAATATCTAAACTCGTATCCGTACAACTTGCCGCAAAATAAAGTTACGTGAATGTACAATTTGTACGTTTGTGTTTTGTCGTTGTACCAACGGTTATAGATTCCTTTCGAAAATTAAAAGATGCACAGACGAACACTAATGTACCGTTGGTGTGTTCATGTTTCATTTAATTACTAGTTGTTCTTTGGTGGTTTTCGTTCCGTTTGATCTCCGTTTGTCCGAAGGCTCGTGGCCTATGTCCGAATGCGCGTGGCGTATGCCACATGTAAAATTCCTATTTAACACCCTTCGTGGATCGTATGTGACCTTTCCACGTGTAAAAAATTAACACATCCAGTGGAGGAGACTAGCTAGACACTGGATAAGATGACCGCTTGCTTCAAAAACACACAATCGAACGGTCGACATTGTTGCCCAAAAGTTTGGAGAATTTTGACGAATCTCCAGTAATCATGTCTTAGGCCTTTTCTCCATCAGGCGCCGACAGTAGTCGTACGGATACGTTTACGGGCAGTAATATTTGTTCACTTCTTCATCACGTCGTGTAAGCAAGGAATCTATTGCGTACGTGCTTTCTTTCGATTGGATGCACGAAGGTCCTTGTTTTGACGGCGAGCAAAGTCAAAGATTCCAAAAGCACAATATATGAACTTGTATCCGTACAACTAGCCGCAAAATTAAATTACGTGAATGTACAATTTGTACGTTCATGTTTTGTCCTTTTTTTCGTTGTTTTGTCGTTCGTTTTTTCGTCATGGTGCCGCAAATTTTTGATGTCAACCGATGGTGGAGGAGGCGTCACAACACATTCTTCAACAAAGATTTTTTGGTGGTTTTCATTGGATTTGGTTCTCGCCTGTCCGAAGGCGCGTGACGTTTGCCACAAATATGGTTCCTATCTGACATCCATCGTGGATCACACGTGACCTTTTCACGTGTAAACATTTTACACGTCTAGTGTCTAGCTAGTCTCGTTTCTCCTCCCTAGGAGACTAGCTAGACACAGGATTAAATGACCGTTTGCTTTGAAAAAACATAATCGGACGGTCCACGTTGACACCCAAAAGTTTGGAGAATCTTGACGAATATCCGATAATCATGTTTTATAAAAAAAAAAAAAAAAAAAGTACGGCCTTGTACGGAAATGCACTCTTTTTAGTAATGAACCTCATTTTTCGCCCGATGGAGGTTCACCCTACTTAACTAAGTAATGCAAAGTACGGAGAATCTTAACTAAAATAAATATTTTTAACACATCAACGTATTGGTTACATGGGCACACCATTTTACTCTTTTACCCCGAAGACACGACAAGGATCCAAATATCCGATTTACAACCCGCAATAAAGGACAAAAAGTTTTTTGACGCGTAGAGTGGTGTAAAGCGCCACGTTAAAGGGGCTAACAGGGTACTGCAGTGTACACCGTGTATCGCTATTAGTGATACTAATTTTTCGCCACTTACAGCATCTAGCGATTCACGGTGTAGTTCTTGTATGCTCGTGTCTCGGCTAACAGCTTCAGTCGGGTTGTACTTTTCCAGCTATCCATGGCCGGGGCGAGCTATGCTCATGTCTCGGCTAACGGCTTCATTCGGGTTGTACTTTTCTAGCTGTCCATGGCTAGGGCGAGCTGCAGGGGAAGAGTCGTGACGCGCGTCGCCTCCGCGCGAATTATATAATACTATTGTACCATCGGATGCTTTTTTTAACTTTTTTAATATACTTTTCTAATATAGTACTATCTTCTTAAAATATTATTTTAGGGTTTTTTTCTGTCGTTTTCTTGTAAAACTTAGAGTCGTACCACGTAAGTTGCAACTGTACAAAAAAATAGAAAAAATGAAAAGTAAATTTTGCGTCATCATCGAATTTAGGATGTACTACTTGTTGTCGTCTTGTGTTCTTCGACCCAAGGCCATGCCAAAAAACGTCATCTTCAAAATTTTCTTTAAAACACAAGGACGATGTGTTTTAAAACAAAGTATTTTCGAAAAACAAATATGAACACGTATTAGGGCGTGTCCCCATGTGTTCAACTAAGGGTTTTTTTCCGTCGTTTTCACATAAAATGGGACTTGTAACGAGAAAATATTACGTCGTGCGAAAAATGGGCAAAAACACAAGTACATTTTGCGTCTTCTTGGAACTTGGAGGGTACGGCAATTTGGCGTTATTATCATCGCGACCCGCTTCCAGCTCATCTTCACACTTGCACTGGAATCAAATCGCGACCTGATTTTTATCAAATTACTACCCTATTTACGAATAGAAAAGTTGGATTGCAGTGTCAAAAGTTTTCGAAAAAATTTGCACGAAGGAAAGTACAGTACACGCTATTTTTTTCACTGCTCGTCAAGCGCATGCACATAAGAAAATGACAAACATGTACGGAAAAAAATTGCAGGGGTCTCGGACCTCCACTTTCCTTCATGGGTCCTTTGCAAAATTTTACGTCGTCCTCGTCTCTCCCCCTCTTTCTCACTCGACCACTCTTTCTCTCATATTTACACGAGATGTAACACTAATAGTATCAAATGAAAGACGTATTTTTTTTTTTATTTTTTTTTAATATTTTTGGTCTAAGGGTACTTTCGCATGTGCTAAAGTTACAGTTACTTTCTGTCGTTTTCCTTTGTAACTTAGAAAAAAACGAAAAAATCTGCAGCCGTACCAAAAAAACGAAATTAATACCGTACAAATTG
>JBBHKE010000336.1:75564-98181 GCA_037447655.1 Zygnema cylindricum | reverse complement strand
CTCCCTCTCCTTCTCCATACTCCTAGTCTAAACCATTAACCTTCAGATATTTATTCTTAGCTACGCCCACTCGGAGCCACTCACTCTTAGCCCCTCAGGAGTGATTGATTTATAGCCACTCAATCCGAACCACTCATTCTCAATTACTCTCGCTTTGAGCCAATCATTCTTTTCCACAAACTCTTCACTTGTCGCCCATTCACTTTTTGCCACAAAACCTTAAATCATTAACTTTTTCCTATTTAGTGTCGACCACTCGTTCTCAACCACACACTATCAACTATTCATTAAAATCCACCCACTCTCAATCACATCCTGCAAACAACTCATCCTTAACCATTCCCACAATCTACTTTTGTTCAATATCTACAAACAATTGACTCTTAGCCATACACTCAACCACTCCTGGCTACACTTTTCGAGCAAGACACTACAAGCCACTCACTCTTAACCACTCGAGTCGCTCCCTCTTAACCATTCACTCCTAACCACCCACTTTTGGCCATTCATTTGAAGTCACTCACTCATAATCACTCACTTCTTAGCCCCTCAATCCCAACCACTCACACCTTAACGCTCACTCTTAACCATTCACTCTGAAACATTAACACTATCCACTCCCAACTACCCATTCCCCGTCACACTCTCCCAGCCACTTACTACGAGCCACTTCTTTTAGGCTGCTTGGTCCTAGCCACTCACCACTCACTCCTAATCACTCACTTCAAGGGATTCAATCTTACCTACTCGCATTAGCCACTCACTCTTAGTCATTTTTCTCGCTCAACTCACTTCAAACCACTTCTTCTTAACCACTCACTCCCAACCATTAAGTCCTAACCACTCACATTTGGCCACTCATGTTGAGTCACTCACTTGCAATCACTCACTCCCAACCTCTCACAACCTACCCCTCACTCTTAACCGTTCACTATAAAACATAAACACTTACCACTCACTGCCAACCACTCATTCCCTGTCACACTCTTTGAGCCACCAACAACGAGCCACTTACTTCCAGCCCTTTAGTCCCACTCCTAATCACTTATTCCGAGCCACTACTCTCGAGCCACTCAATCATAATCCCTCACTTTCAACCAATCACTAAAATCCACGCACTCTTAGCCACTTGCTCGAAGGAATTTTGTCCTACCCCTGTCCCATTAGCCACTCACACTTAGTCACTCAATAACAACTCACTCCTAACCATTCACTACCAGCCACAGACGCCCAACCATTTTTATCAATCAAACACTGAACTCACTACCAACCACTTCTTTTTAACCACTCACTATCAACTATTCACACGTAGCCACTCACTTCGAGCCAATCGTTCTCCACCACTCACAACCAGCCATCCACTTGAGCAACTTGAAATTCTGGGGGCTCCATAGGCTCCCATAATGCACAACTCAAGCTAAGCCTCTAGGATAGTCGACACCCACTTTGGTCTGAACAAGAATAGCAGCCACCCAAGCAAGCAACAATTCGGACTAACTTCACCTTACTGAGCGCAGGACTCCCTTGAGTTCGCCGCAAAAAGAATAAATGAAAACACTCAACCGAGCGGAATGTTATGGTTGATCAAAGTGAGCAAATATATATAGAAGCTCTCTGGGAGAGAGGTCCTGGAAAACTACCTAAGTTCTAAAGTCCTACTCACAACCCCTATCTAGTGACCTATCTACCAATCAAAATATTGTAACGTTTAATTTGTACAAAAGAAGATGCATTAGCCGCGGTACGGTCTATACGGCTTCTGTACGACACCAATGATAACTATGTACCTTCTATTTCCGACGCCATGGATTTGTCTTGTCTCCCTTTGCTGACCTCTAAGGACTTGCCACTTGTCAATCTGTTGGCTATTTTTGGCATAAGCCGCCAAAAGAGCCATTCCGGGACGCCGGCACACATTCTGGCTGTCCGCTGGTATTTTCTTAATCAATGTCGTCCATCCGATTTCGGCGGCGCGCAAAATGTTCTTTGCGGCTGTTTGTACTTTCCTTGTTCCATGTTCACCAGTTTGTCGGTTCGCCGTTAAATGAAACATTTGCGCGTAAAGTGTTCAACCCTCTTTCTACAATGATTCTTTTACGACTTAGTGGAAAAGGCGGACGACTATGATGGTCTTTGCAAGACCTAGGATCAAATCCAGATTGGTCCAAATCTTCTGTTAAGTACTCCTTTTGTCTCTCACTCTCTCTTTAGTCTACACTTTGTCTTGTAAGGAGTCAGCCATGGTGGCTCTCCGCCTAACTCTCTCTTTTTCTTGCCTAAAGTCTAGGAAAGTGATTTGAGAATTACTCTCTTCAACACTCCCGTTAATTCTTAGTCACTTTTAAGTTTCAGTCCACAATTTTCTCTAAAAAACAACAATTTTGGAAAAGGCACAAGATTTGTCATCATATCCGCTATCATTTCCCCATCTGGCTTGTATTCCCATTTAATAATTTAAACCTCAACTTTCTCCCTCACAAAGCTTAACCTGATATCCATGTGTTTAATTTTATAGTGATGCTTATGATTTGCTTTGATTGCGATGCCAGCTTGATTATCACAAAACACATTTTGCACACTACTCTTTATAAATCGAAGCTCTTAGAGCAAGGATTTTGTCACGATTAAGTATTGAGACCTCATTTAGCGACGAGAAATTCTCGTAGCTAAAGCAGCGACGACCAGCGACGAAGTAGTTTCGTCGCTAGATATTTGAAGTGACGTGGAAATTGTTTGTTCGTTTCGTTTCACGTAAGTTTGAGTCCTACTATAGAAGTGACGTGGAAATTGTTTGGTCGTTTCGGTTCACGTAAGTTCTAGTCGTACCGTGTGGTTCAAGTCAGTTCGCAGTTGACTTTTCTAGCCATATCGTGTAGTTCAAGTCGGTTCGCACTTTTCGGTCGTTTGTTTCACCACGTTGACTCTTACGCGTTTCTAGTCGTGTACTGTGTTGTGTTGCGTCTTGGTGTAGTTTGATTGGTTAGCGCTTAGTGCGTTTAACATGTACGGTTTGGTTGGTATTGTTACGTGACGTTTGAAAGAGTATATCGAGGAGTAGTGAGAGAGAGGTTTTAATCAATTGAGTGAGAGTTGATCCTCCTTGTAGATTATGAAGGAGTTCAATGAGTTAAGGGAGTTTGATAGCTTTGTGGTGTTTCTTGAGGAGTTAGAGGAGGTTAGTGAAGATTATCTTTTATATGATTAAGAGGAGTTAGAAGTGAGAGTGTTTTGAGGGTGTGAGGAAACTATGTAAGAAAAGTTCTCCGTTGAATATATTGGCTTCCGTGGGGTTATCTTTCTCTGGTGTGTGTTTTATCTTTTATGCTTCCGCTTGCATTTGCACTCAGTGTTTTATTATTCCATCCTATCAATTGGTATCGGAGCAGGATGTAGAACTCCATGAGTGTTAGGATGATGAAGAGACAGAAGGAAGGAAGGAGGATTTGGCGTCATTCAAGCTTAGAGGGGCTCAATATGAGGAGGCCCTTCTTACTCTTCCTTTTGGCCGAGATATATTCGGAGGTGAAAGAAGTTCAGAGGAGGTGTTGTGTGACGTGTTCTACAAGTTTACCCTTTATGTTGATATGAAAATTCAGATTGAGATGGGAGAAAGAAAAGGCTTTTGTCCTTTGAAGAGTGAACCGGATCTCGATCCGGATAGAGGTGCTTCTTATTTTGAAGTAGAAGAAGAAGATGATGAAGAAGAAGTAGATGAAGAATCCGAAGAAGTAGTCGAAGAAGTCGAAGAAGGTGAAGAAGAGAAGAGTGAATTAAAAACTGAAGAGAGGAGTGAAGAAAAGTGTGATGAGAAGTGTATTAAAAAGAGTGATTTGATGAGAGAGAAGAAGAGTGGAAAGAAGAGTGAAGAGAAGAAGATAATTTTTTTTTTGGGAGGAGAAATGAAGTTGCCGATGTGGTATATTGATTGAGGTGTACAGGAGTGGTTTATGAAGAAGAAAGTAAGTGTGTTGTCGTGAGTTGAAAGTAAATCTCGACATTTTGAAGATCTATTTTTGGAGGGAGTTATATTCCATACTTTTGTACGTTTATTTGTTGAAGACATGAATCGAAGTGAATCGAGGTGAATGGTGTGGTGATTACCTAAATCGCTGATCAGTTTGGAAGAAGCGTCATTCAAGTTTGGCATTCTCAATTTCTGGGCAGATCGAGAGGGTGAGAAGGAGAGGGTAAGAGAAAGGGAGATGGAATGTAAGAGAGTAGGGAAAGAAGAGTGAAAGAGAGAGGGAGAGGGAAACAAAAAGAGAGGGAAAGAGAGGGTAAAAGGGAGTCATTCAAGTTTGGTTTTCTCAATTTCTGTCCGCAGTTCGAATGTGTACAGATTTATTTGATTTTTGTCGTCAATGAGTGCACATTTTTTTTTAATGTGGATTTTGTTGAAGTGAAATTTTAATATGTCCATGATTAGGAGGAAGAAGAGGAGTTCCGTGTTAGAGAAAGACCGGTATCTTTACCGGCTGTTTTGGTCATTTATTTACAAAGAGGAGGATTGGAAATAATTGATGAAGATGAAGAAGAAGAAAAAGAGGAGAAATCAGATTCTTGTTCCGGGTTTCAAAGAAGAAAAGAGTAGAGATGAAGTGGAGGTAGAGAGAGATTATTATTTCGGAAGGAAAAAGAGTACTCCTTCCCTCCTGGCGGCTTCGACGTTCGTTTGGAGAAACCATTTTTTTTGTTTTATTTGAGGAAGAATCTCTAATGTATGGAGTCCCGACTAATTTGGAAGATCAATTTCCGAAAGTTTTCAACAAATTGATGTTGTATATTGATGCCCTATTGCAATCTAAATCAAGAGGAGAAAAGGAAAAGAATCATCTACCGGATACTTCAAATTCCTATTTTGATGGAGATGGAGATGAGAGTGGAGGAGACGAGTATGTGAAGAAAGAGAAGAGGTAAACTGTCACTTAGAATTCCGAGGAGGAGAGGAGGCATTTAAAGAACTTGAGAACATTTTTTTTTCTCAATACTTTGTTAAACTATGTCGGTAGTGGAAGAGATCGCAAAAAAGGCGATTGAGGTGATCGCGGTGTAAGCTGCGACCGTGTTGAATTTACAAATTATTTTGAGTTTGGAAATTATACCGACGATGGACTATGATTTTTGATTCGTATTTTAATGATTAATTCGATGAGAGGAGATGAAGAATGAGAGAAAATTTTGATTTTTATAAGGAGAGCGAAATTCATGATTTCTTGTGCATCGTGCATTTTGCATTGGAGGAGAAAGCGCATGTCCATTTCGGTTTGAATAATTGAAGGAAAATGTTGACATCAAGAATGACATTGAAGTTTACATTGATTATTAGAGTGATGAAATTTTTATTTCTCGAGTGTCTTTGAATTCTGTGATATTTAAAGGTTTTAAATCCAGTTCTAATTTAGATTTAACAAATCCAAATCGGAGGAAGATAAAAGGAGAGAACAAATTTGTTCAAATGAGATTCAAGTTATGAGGGGGAAGAGGCCGAATAAGTTTTTTTATTTTTGGCAAGGAGAAAAGATTTCAAACTCGCTTCATTTTATTTGTGATGTGAGGAAAATCAACTTTATCTGTTGAGAATTTTGTTTCCGGGAATGTTGTTGGAAGCCCACAGTCGTATTCTAAATTAAAAGAGTTTGAAGAGTGGAAAACGAAATTGGAGGTTGTAAAAGAGAAGAGTGTTGAGATAGGGAAAAAATAAGTGAATTAAAGAGTGTGACATCTTTTACTATCAACAAAAAATAAAAAAGTGAAGTTTTTGTTTGGGTTATATATGAGAGGAGGACAAGTCGTTCCGTACGAAGAGTCGGTTGGACGATTGTCGTACATTGGGGAATGAACGATGATGTCGGATATTCAGGCGGCCGTTTTGGTCGTCGTCAGATTTTGTCGGTCGTAGAGTTATTCAAAATTTGTTTACACGGATCTTTGCATACCTTATGGTACCATGTGGATGTGACTATGGTTTCAGTTGACGAAAAAAATATTTAGAAGTGCTAATTTTGATGGAGGTTGTGACACGGAGTTATTTGACGTGGATTTGCGGCATGGACTTTTCATTTTTTTTGATTTCTAAATTTCACCGCCGTGTTACGTTTTTTTCGTTTGGAGCGGCATTTTGTTATCTTTTGAGATTCTATGAACAAATGGAGAAGCGCCATGTGGCGTATGCGTGAATTTTGACGCGCGAAGTTACGGATGAATATTGAGTGGTGATTGAAGGAAAAAAATCGCAATCAAGTTGTAACGTTTCAAAGGGGGCTATGGCATTTGGAGTTGATTCAAGTTTGTGAGGATCTAGTTGGGGGATTATTCGATTTGGCGTTTATGGAAAAATCGCGAGGAGATATAATTGTTTCTTACGTCAGACATTTGATGCTTTATTTCGTACGTTAATCTGGTGTTTTAATTTGTCGTTTACGTATGCTTCATGATGTTTTACGGAGGGGAAGTTTTAAGTTGTGATTGGTGTAATGACTACAAGTTTAAGAGGGGGATTGTTAAACTCAAATTTGTAATCGGCCGTCGCGTGTCTGTCGCGGGGTCGTCTAGTTTGTCTTTTGCTGTTTTGTTTAAGTTCGTTTACGTTATTTTGGAGTTGAGGTGGCGGTACGACAATTCCCACATTAAGAGGGAGATTGTTAGGTTTTACACTGTGGGGTTTGTGTTAGCGTCGGTTGGCAGCTAAGTGTTGATTTTGTGTGTCAGAGTTATTTGTATCTTGTCTTACTGAAGTGTTTGTACGAAGGGTCTCTGTAACTGTACGGTTTTGTGTCATATTGATCGTAGTGGTATTTGTTTTGAGGTAGTATTTTGTCGTAGTACGTTGCCGACGCGCGTTTTGCGCGCCGCGTCTGATTAGTTAATTCGTACTTAAGTACTTGTTGGTTCGTTTAAGGTCTTGAGGTTTCATTTGAGTGAATCGGACGTCCGCATGATTTACGATGTTTTGCATCACGACGCACAATTTTATTTCGGTTCGATGTGGAGATTTGTTTTTGGGTTGCGGCGTACATTTGTACGACCGATATCGTTTCACTTTGTCGTGGAGTTTTTTCGGTTGACGTTCGCATGCGTTCCTTTGAGGGTGTACAAACAACTGCTGATATGTTAATCAAAGGAGCATTAAAAAAAGTATATGAAATGGGAAAGAAGTTAGTGGGCATGGAGTAAGAGGGGGCTTTAAGTGTCTCAATAAGAGGGGGAATGTTAGGATTAAGTACCGAGACCTTATTTAGCGACGAGACATTCTCGTAGCTCAAGCTGCGATGACCAGCGACGAAGTAGTTTCGTCGCTATATATTTGAAGTGACGTGGAAATTGTTTGTTCGTTCCGTTTCACGTAAGTTTGAGTCGTACTATAGAACTGACGTGGAAAAAATTTGGTCGTTTCGGTTCACGTAAGTTCTAGTCGTACCGTGTGGTTCAAGTTAGTTCGCAGTTGACTTTTCTAGCCATATCGTGTAGTTCAAGTCGGTTCGCACTTGTCGGTCGTTTGTTTCACCACGTTGACTCTTACGCGTTTCTAGTCGCGTACTTGGTTAGCGCTTAGTGCGTTTAACATGTACGTATTGGTTGGTATTGTTACGTGACGTTTGAAAGAGTATATCGAGGCGTAGTGAGAGAGAGGTTTTTATCAATTGAGTGAGAAATGATCCTCCTTGTAGATTATGAATGATTGCAATGAGTTAAGGGAGTTTGATAACTTTGTGGTGTTTCTTGAAGAGTTAGAGGAGGTTAGCGAAGATTATCTTTTATATGATTAAGAGGAGTTAGAAGTGAGAGTGTTTTGGGGGTGTGAGGAAACTATGTAAGAAAAGTTCTCCGTGGAATATATTGGCTTCCGTGGGGTTATCTTTCTCTTGTGTGTGTTTTATCTTTTATGCTTCCGCTTGCATTTGCACTCAGTGTTTTATTATTCCATCCTATCAGATTTGACCCACATGATAGTTGACTGAGCTACGAACTTTTGTTGCTTGCTGCTCCAAGAACAAGCTCTCGACCTGACTTGTAAGACATATACAGACGTGCATCATCTCATTGGCACATCCCCATGACTGGCATCACTCCAAATGGTGATGCCATTGTTTTCCCCGCCCAATGCAACCATAGATCCTTGGTTGCTACCAAGTATCTCATCACTCTCTTTGGTGCCTCCCAGTCTCTTTTCTTAGGATCATTTAGACTCCTACTTAGAACTCCTACAGCTGTCGCTATGTGCGGCCGCGTACAGTTTATATAGTATATTAAACTCCTTAGGATTTGGTTATAGAGGATGTGTTTCAAGAACTCTCTCTCCTTTTCATCCATCTAGTCATCTGTGATTACTATTCATCCCTCTTACCTCCCCTCAAAAACCTTCTTTAAGTTCATAAAAAGAGAGCAACTAATGGCTTTCTCACCTTGTTTAAGTTTAGGAGTAGAGCAACTGATGGTTTTCTCTATCAGAAAATTTTCCAACATGTTCCCTAATGCTATTTTCTGAACCAGTTTTATCATTCCCTTTTCTCTATCTGTTTCCATCTGAATTCCTAGAATATATCTAGCCCCCCCTAGATCCTTCATATCAAACAGACTCCTCAAATCCTTCTTTGACTTATTCATCTTTTCAATTGACTTACTGAAAGGTAACAAATTATCAACATAGATAGCAATAAAAATGACACCATTCTCATCTTCAAACAAATAGATAGAATGGACCGAACTGATTTGGATATATCCAAGGTTAGTTAAGAACTCATCCTGCTTGATGTTCCATTTTCGTGGCGCCTGCTTAAGTCAATACAAAGACTTTATCAATTTGCACACATGACTTGATTAAGTTGCACACCTCGTGTCCATTCTCCACAAAGCCTTTTGGTTGCTTCATGCAGATTTCTTCCTCCAATTCTCTGTGAAGAAAAGTTGTTTTATTATCTATTTGGTGAATCTCCATGTCTTTCGCTACTGCCATACTAAGGAGAATTTTGATCGAAAAAAATCTTATTACTGGAGCGAAGTTTTCTTTATAATCTATCCCCTCTTTCTGTGTGTAAATCTTTGCTACTAACCAAGCTTTTTATCTTTCAATTGAATTATCGTGGTTCAGATTGGCTTAATAACCCATTTGCATCCGATCAGTTATCTATCCGGAGGGCAATCCGCTAATTCCCATGTGTTAGCTTTCATTATAGATGCCATTTCCTCATTAATAGCTGTCATCCATCTACTACTTTAAGAACTATTGATGGCCTGGGAATAAGTTTGAGGCTCATTCGTGTGTGACAGTTTTGTCAATTTTTGTTTACCTGTTTTACTTGGAGTCTTTTAATTCTCCTTCTTCCACCTTCAAATTCAGTTGCGGGTAAGGATGGCATCCTCTGATTCTTCTTTGGATGCTCCTCCGCTCCCATATCCATGGAGACCACATAAGTTGCTTTATCTCCCCTCTCGTCTAATGTGGGAGGAATCTCTTTTTCCACTTCAAATTTTCCTTATGTTGTCGTTGCATTGTCTTGATGAGTTTTCCCCGATATCTTTTGTTTTCAAAGTCATGGTCACTTTCAAATATGATTTTGACAATTTTGTTGTATTTAAAGGGATATACAAATTTCCCTTCATTTATTTTCATTAGATGCTTTACAAAGATTATATCTTTTTTGTCAATATCACACACTCTATATCCTTTTACATCCTCGTCATATCCCACTAGGTATCTAGGTTTACCCTTTGCATTCACTTTTCAGCTGGCTTTATCTGTGTTCATACTATAAACTTGACTTCCAAACACTTTCAAATGAGATAAATCAAGTTTTTTACGTGTCCATCTTTCATATGGTGTCTCTTCCTGAACTAAGTTAATGACCCAATTTATTTTTGAGGTTATTAGCACAGTTCATTGCCTCGGCCCAAAACGGTCTTCTTATTCTCTTGTCACTCAACATACTTCTAACACTATCTCCTACAGTCCGATTCAATCTTTCAGCTACCCCATTCTGTTCCGGGTTATTAGGAACAATTTTTTGATGTTGGATTCGCTCATCTCATAAAAACTCTTCAAACATATTAGAAGTGTATTCTCCTCCATTGTCACTCTTTATTATTTTTATAGGAGTTCCATGGATATTTTATTCCATGATTTGTACTCTCTAAAATACCTTGAGGCTTTAGACTTAGAGTTAAAAAGACTTACTCGAGAGTATCTGGACCAACCATCTGTGATAGTGAGCATGTATCTTTTACCTCTAGCTGATGGGACCCTAGCTTGACCCTATATATCATTGTTAATCGGATCTAACACTTTTTCTCCCCTAAAGGTTGCAACTTTGAGAAAAGGTAGCCTGTGAGTTTTCCTTTCTGCACACCCACTGTAATCATCTAAAATCTCATCATCTTCAAACATCTCAACATCTTCAAACTGGATCCCTTCTACTATTTATTTCATTTTTATTTCTTCCAGTCTGTCTAAAGGCACATGTCCCAACCTCTTATGCCATTTCATTGTTTCATTTACACAAAATTACAAAACCCCCTTCTTTTTATTCCTTAAAATAATCCGAAACATCCTTTTATTTCCCTTTACAGCTCCGAAATATACCTCATTTTCAAAGCTAGCTATGAACATACCTTTTCTAGTTTTTGTCTCAAATTCTTTATCATATAACACAAATGTAGATATCAGATTTTTGTTTAGCTGAGGAATATATAAAACATTTGAAAAGGTCACTATGGATACCTTTCTATCCACTAAGATATTAAGGTCTACTGATCCAACCAAACTAGTGGTGACAATTATTCCATTCCCATACTCTATCTCTATGGATGGAATCTTTTTAGTTTTGTAAACCATTTTCTTTCCCAACATATATGCATAGATGCTCCTGAGTGAATGATCCACCTATCCTCGGGTGATTCTTCCATACTTGCAAAAGCATAATTTTGCCTTTCTCGAATTTCTATCTCTATGTCTTTTCTTTCGATTTTTTCATCAACGAGTAGTTCCCCAAACTTCTCATCGAGTGCTTCCTCCTCGTCTCTATTCACTCGTGTTCCCACAAGTGCCTTTTTTTTCCCTCTTGAGGTGGAATTCGCCTCTCCATCCTTCATTCGTTGTTGCGCCATCTGGTGCAATTTGTCCTGTAGTGCTCGGGTTTCTTGCTAAAATGGCATACTCCCTTGGGGGATCCTTTCCAAGTCCCTCAGATTGTCCTACTCTTCCCTATCCACTGAAAGGCAAGGCTCTTTCCATCTCGGTTCTTGCAATATCTTCTTGCTGCAATTTCTTGAATATTTTCCTCAATGGATCTCTATAGTATTCTCTCGGAGGGAGATCCTTCCAAAAACCGAGTTCCAAAACCATAGGTTGTATGGTAATTCTTGAACTCGATTTACAATATTTTGATACTCATCAGGGAGTTTCATGATAAGAGTGTTAAATTTTTGCCTTTTTTGTTTCTACCTTTCTTGCTATCTTAAGTTCAACATAAAGTCAAGCAGGGTCATTGCAAATATCTAGTATACTACCACCTTTATAAACATAGGCGCTTAGTTTTTCAACTGCTAACTCTTGTTGCTAAATATTTCCACTCTTATACTGATTCACTAGGGAATCCAAGACTTCTGCAAAGTTATTTAGATTGAGGAAGGGAATAGGAATTGCTTGAGTGAGATTCCTCGAAATGACATACTTGGCCACCTCATTTTGGTAGTACCAAACCTTCTCTCTCCCAAAGAGCTTTTGTACAAAAGGTCAACTTTGACCCTTCATAACTAACTGCTCAAGGGAGCAAATTTTGAGATTCTTTTTGCTATCGACTCAGGGGAGTCTTGCCTTCACAGGTGTGAAGGTGGTTAGAGTTTTTGTCTACCAAGGTGGCAGTTATTCTTGCTGAAACAAAAATAGGTCAGGGTTATCCTAGAGGCTTCGTGTGAGCTGCCTACTCTGAGGACCTATAGAGGTCTCAGAGTTGCAGGTTATGGGCCCACCATCTAGGGTGCCCATATTCAAAGGAGATGGCTTCATATATCGGGAAAGTATGATGACAGAAGCTCTATGTGAGAAATGGTTTTGGGGAATAGTGAGTGGACGGGTGAGGGGTCCATCATGTCTTGGGGTACCTCTAGGGTTTACAAGAGGCAGATTCACTAGAGATGTAGAATCATCTTCAACGGAGGAGACAAAGGAAGGGGAGGTGGTGAACAAAGGAAAGGAGAAGGAGACGGTCACACCATAGCAACCGGTTCGACATTCATGTCATCTTTTCTGAGGAACGAGGAGAATGATATCGATACTTGGGACTACAACAATATGGCGGCTAAGCACTTCATCCTTCGCCATGTTACTCAAGGGCTTGCATCTCCATATTTGCAGGTAGAGAGGGCATCCAATCTTTGGGTGGCTCTCATAGAGATGTACCAAAGTGGTACGATTCATCAACAACAGCTGACTGATCAGAAAATTAAGGAGTATGTATACAAAAGGGGGAAGATGTTGGATTTTTGCAATGAGCTTGCTACACTTTTCATAGAACTAGAGAATGCTGGAAAAGTATTTTGTGAAAACGAAAAGGTAAACTGTTTAATGATGAAGTTACCCGATGAGTTCGAGAACATAGTCAACCGTGTACAGGACAAGGCGGACTCAAGGTGGATTTGGATTTCAGTGGTAGGGATTCTCGTTTGGGAGAATACGATTGAGATCCGAAAGGGAGGAAAGAGTGGGCAAGCTTTGGCAGTTGGGACCGATTTGAGGAACAATGATTCTAGGAAACAGGTTGGAAATTATCGAGGGGAGGGGCAGAAAAATCAGACCGAGGAGTTTGGACAAAGGACTCCCAAGGGTTTGTGCCATTTTTGTAAGAAACCAGGGCACTATATGAATGAATGCACAAAGTTAACCGAGCTACGGTTAAAAGAGGGGCAGATCGGTGGACCCCCGAGAGGAAATAAAAAGGCCCTTGTGACACAGGTACATAAGGCGGAATCTGAGGACGAGGACGATGAACTCCTATTGGATTAGGAGTTGGAATCGAAAAACGAGGTCGAAATTCCACGAAAGCAAAAATGTGCTTTCGGTGGATTGAAAGGTGTAGCAGGCTGGCTGGTAGACTTAAGTGCATCCATGCACATGTGTAAAGATAAACACCTGTTCACTAAGATAAGAAAGATTCCCACCGTAGAGATAGAGTACGGGGATGGGAGGATAGTCACAACTACTCTTGTAGGATCGATAGATCTAAAAGTGTTAGTAGAAGGAAAGACATCCATAGTTCATTCTCTGATGTATTGTTTATTCCAGAGCTGAAAAAAAACCTCATCTCTACGTCCGTATTAGATGATAAGGCTTTTCGATACTTGCACTAGGAAAGGAGTCTTTACTGCTAGTTTTGAGGAGGAAGTTTATTTTACTGCTAAAAAAGGTAGCCAGAGGATGTTTAGGCTGATTTTAAGCAATGAAAAGAAGAAACTTTATAATGCTGGTGTTCATGATATAATGTTGTGGCAAAAGAGGCCTGGGCATGTGAATCTAGATAAGTTAAGAGAGATGAAAAAGATGGGAGTAGTGGAAGGAATTCAGTTCGATGAGAGTGAGAATCTAAGTGATTGTAGTCGATGTGCTCAAGGTAAAGCACACAGGTTACCCTTCCCTAAAACTGCCACCTATAAGGGAGAAAAGATTCTAGATTTAGTACACACAGATATTTGGGGGCGAGCCAGAATGCCATCACCCGGGGGGTAGAGATTTATGATGACTATCACCGATGATTGGTCTCGGTACTCCAGGGTGTATTTTTTCAAAATTTTGTCAGGGGCTCAAGAATGTTTTAAACAATATAAAGCATAGAGTGAAAAACTCCATGAAACCTCAATCAAGAGAGTAAGGAGTGACAATGGTGGAGAGTATACCTCTAACCAGTTTGAGGATTTTTTAAGAGAAGATGGAGTGCAACACCAAAAGACAGTTCTTGAAAATCTTGAGCATAATGGTGTAGTTGAAAGATTATATAGAACACTAAGTGATAGTGCTAGGAGTATGCCGTCAGATAAGAAGATAGGAAAGAAGTTCTGGGCCGAAGCAATGAACTGTGCAAATTATCTCAAGAATAGAGTTCTTACTTCAGCAGTAAAAGGTCAAACACCCTATGTGAGATGGACAGGCCGAAAACCAGATATTTCATACTTAAAGGTTTTCGGTAATCAAGTGTTTAGTTTAGACACAGATCGGTCAAAGTGGAAGTTAGACCCAAAAGGAAAACCGAGATATCTACCAGGATATGATGAAGATGTAAAAGGATATAGATTTCCATGATCTCAAAATAGAGGATATTATCCTAGTGAAGCATCTAGTGGTTATGGATGAAGGAAAATCTATAGATCCCTTTAAGCATACAAAGACAGTCATTATCAGATTTGAGTCAGAAAATTTTGATTACTTTGAGCTTCCTAACTATGTAGGATTTCAAGAAGATGATGATCTTGCAGCCACAGATCAGATCGAGAAGAACCCAAATGTGAAACCCCTGGTATTAACTCCAACCGAAGCGGAAGACATGGTGGAAATCGACCCGGAATCAAAAGATAGGGGAGAAATAGAAACTGTTCAGAAGAATTCAAGAGAGCCATCTATTTCGGCAACCGAGTTTGAGGGAGGAAGAAGACGCTGCAAAAGAATACAAGAGAGGCAAGTTAAAAATAAGGAAACCAAAATGTCTCACCCTGATGAACCTCAAACTTATAATGAGGCAATGACTTGTCTTGAGGGAAATCGATGGAAGACAACCATTAATGAGGAGATGGCCTCAATTATGGCAGCCGATACATGGGAATTGATGGATTGTCCTTTTAACAGAAAGCCAATTGGTTTTAACTGGGTATTTAAGTTGAAACTCAACCCGGATAACACCATTGAGCGCTATAAGGCTCAGTTAGTGGCGAAGGGATTTTCCCAAAAAGAGGGAATTGACTACGAGGAGACTTTTGCTCCGGTCGTCAAGCTTCCTTCTGTTCGGATACTTCTCACTATGGCAGCTGCAGAAGACATGGAAGTGCATCAGGTGGACATCAAGACGACCTTTCTACATGGAGAGTTGGAAGAGGAAATTTTTATTCGACAGCCCGAAGGATTTGTGGAGCAATGTGAGGAAAGCAAGGTATGCCGATTGATCAAATCTTTGTATTGGCTGAAACAGGCGCCCCGGCAATGGAATAAGAAGCTCGATGAGTTTCTTACAAGTTTGGGATATATTCAGATTAGCTCAGATCACTCAATTTATTTGTTTGAGGATGAGGAAGGAATTATTTTTATTGCAGTTTATGTTGATGATTTGCTTGTTTAAGTAAATCTATGGATAAAATAAATAAGTTGAAAAATGATCTAAAAGGAAGATTTGAGATGAAGGATATGGGAGAAGCAAGGTATATTTTTCGAATTAAGGTAGAGAGAAACAAAGATAGAAAAATAATAAGATTAACTCAAAAGGATGCCATTGCAAATAAGTTAGAAAAATTCCGAATGGACAAGGCTAATAGTTGTACCACTCATATGGAATTAATAAAAGGAAGTCAGGGGAGTGTGGAAGATGGAGTTAGAATCATAGATGATGAGGTAGGCCCGGAAGAGAAAAGATTTATGCAGACCATCCCTTATAGACAAGTAGTAGGCAACCTAATATATTTCATGAATTGTACGTGTCTGGACATAGCCGCAGCTGTAAAAGTACTAAGTAGGAGTCTAAATGCTCCCACAAAGAAAGATTGGGAGGCAGCTAAGAGAGTACTTAGATATCTCATAAGGACTAGGGATCTATGGTTGCATTCGGGTGGGAACAATATTGACATCACCACTTGGAGTGATGCCAGCTATGGGGATGCTCCTATGAGGAGATGCACATCTGGATATGTATTGTAGGTGGGTGATGGGACTGCAAGCAACAAAAGGTCATTGCTCACTCCACCATGGAGGCTGAGTAGATTGCTTCTTGCTTTGCTGTAAAAGTACTAATGTGGGTCAAGTCTTTGCTTGGTGAGCTTGGTCATCTTAAGAGTGGTGTCTAGAAAGTGTTTTGTGATAATCAGGTTGCCATTGCCATTTGTGCCAATCCTAAACATCACTTTAAAGCCAAACAAATGGACATTAGACTTAGCTTTGTTACAGAGAAAGTAAAAAACAAGATAATCAGTTTGGAGTATAAACTAGATAGTGAAATGGTAGAAGATATGATGATTAAACCTGTGCCTTCTCCTAAACTAATTTTTATGCCGGGAGAAGTGTGGTCTTAAAATAAATAGTGACTAGAAAATAAGGGGAGTGTAGAAATTAAAGGCTATTTTAGTATTTTCTAGGTTTTGTAAAATGCAGAGAAGAAGCAAAGGCAGTTTGCCTCTACCAACCCTCTCCAGCTCCCACACATGTCGCAGTCACTGAAAGTTGGAGAGGGAGATAGAGCCATGGCCGCCTATGCTATCCAGACGGGGACAAACATTAGATTGGTAGATTTACCAAAATAGTTATTGACGGACTCGGGATTCGAACCTGGTACCTGTCGATTGTTAGAGCTGCCTGTAGCCGGTAGCCTTAGCCAATTAGAATAGAATCAAGGTTATACGATATAGGGTTTGATAATAACATAAATCTGTACATGTAGGCTATTTCATTTAACTGGATATTTGGACATAGAAACAGTTTGTAATGTAAGGCGTACGGGATATCTGAAACGGATACCGCGCAATTTGTTTCGAAGGCGAAACAAATATCGCGCATTTATTTATGACGGCTACGATTGAAATCTAATTAAATCGGACGGTCGCGAAGCATGCGCAGATCGTGGAATGGTTTTTCGGTGGTTTGTGGTCAACGTCACATCAAATGACACGAGGCACAACCATATTTGAATACGGCATCTCCGGGGATTACAGGAACGAATCCAAAAATGACATGTGTCGACTTGTTGGCCATGTCGTATAATTGTCGTAGAGAAAGTACACCGACACTTTTACCTTTTTGTACAGTACAGTATTATGATTGGTGCGGTACTTCAGTAGATAGAGTTTTAGAGAAAGATAGGACTTAGAAAAATTTGATAGATTGGACCCTCTCTCCCAGAGAGCTTCTGTAAAAAAAGGTCAACTTTGACCCTTCATAACTAACTGCTCAGGGGAGCAAATTCCGAGATTCTTTTTGCTATCAACTCAAGAGGGTCTTACCTTCACAACGGTGAAAGTGGTTAGAGTTTTTGTCTGCCACGGTGGCACTTATTCTTGCTAAAACACAAAGGGGTCAGGGTTATCTTAGAGGCTTCCTGTGAGTTCCCAACTCTGAGGATCTATGGAGGTCTCAGAGTTGCAAGGTCTTAGATAAGCTTGGCAATGTTCTTTACCCGGCTGTGGCGGAGGTTCCCCACCAATATGCAATTGCAGCTCGAGCCGCCGTCCCGCCACGACCCGGGATAACTATCTTGTGACTAGACCCTCTAACCATAATGTTTAATTTGTTACAAGAGGAGTATCGTATTCAAAATCCTGACCAACTTAAAGAATTAATGAATTTTGAGCGTAAACCGGGTGAAATTGCCCCCGATTTACGAGCCCGTATGGAGACCTTGCGGGAAGCGTTACCTGATTTGATATCAGATGTCGAAGTTGTTCAGAAGTTTGTAGGACTGTTTTCTTTCCAGTCAAGAAATTCATTCAAAGCCATCTTACCCAAACATACGGTCCAAATTTTCGTTCACCAGGCAGCTCAATACGCCGTAGAATTTGAGATGACTAATTGTTGGTGGGAGGCCCACGATCGACCAAAAGCCCCTCAAAAAGAACCTACCCCTTTCAATTCACCAAATCCTCGTAACTTGGGGCGAAATAATCGGCCCCCAAGGGTCCCAGCCATGGGAACCCCACCAAATCAACCATCCAATCGGATTTTTTTCCGATGTGGCAAGACCGGGCATGATGCTCGGATGTGCCTGGATACATCTGCAACCTGTACATACTGCAAACAGACCGCCCACTTTGTGTATCGTTGTCACATCAAAAACCTTGAATTTTTATATCAAAATCAGATTCAAAATGGTGGAATACCGGCTAGATCTACCAAAGTAGTCCAACCAGTTAAAGGGCCAGAAAAAAACTCTCCACCTAAAGTGTCTCGTACAGAAAAAGAGAGAGGAAATGCAAACTTAAATGGCCGCTATAAACAAAAATCAGTTTGCAGCCCTCATGGCTCAAATGAAAACGGCGAATCACCTAACAGGTATGGCCTGTACAGTTGTCCACCTTTCCACGCTAGCTGGTCGTGTTTTGGGAGATTGAACCATCCAAAAGCGGGGAACCATGTTTGAAAATGTGACAGTTGGTCACAATCACGAGGGTAAACAGTCTAGTACGCGTCTCCCATTATCATTTTCCAAAGAAACCACAACCAATTTGCCTGAAACATCTTCCACCATCACGGCAGAAGCCCTCACCATTCTTGACTAATGACTTCAGGACAGTTATAGGGTTAAGGAAGGATTGTGCATTTTATCTACTATGATTTCCGATTCTCCCAACCCTAAACTACCGTCACATCCATCCCATTTGCAGCATTACAGGCTTTACGAATGAACCGTAATCTTGACGCTCTTAGGCCTATCTCTACCGATGAGCGTGTAGTTCACTTTACCCACACATCAATTTTCTAGATAATGGGAATGGTGCATTTTTAGTCAATGGTGTCATACCATCATTACCACTTATGGAGACCGGTGCAAAACTAGTTATTTTGGGGTCATCTTTTGCACTGAAACTAGGTGTGACAGCTGATAAACTTCAGTCCACCAGCACATGTTTACTCACCTCAGCGGGAACTACCGAACCAATTTTGGGCATTACAAAAAATCCACTTTGTTTTAGGTTTCAAAACGGTACAAAATCTGATTTTGCGGAAGTCCGTGCTCACGCATAAGTCACCAAATGTAGTGATTACGAGTGTTTTGTGGGGCAAGATGTGATTTTCAGAATAGGAGGCGGCGTTGATATGTACGATCAGACTTTTTCTTACCGTCCTACCAATTATCCGAAAAAGAAAATCTGTCTCCCTCTAATTTCAACACGCCAATCCATGCCCATTATGGCTCACGCAGCCCAATCTGTCCCTGCTTATTCCGGAAATTCGGTGGGATTTGAAATTTTTCATTCTCTTTCGCAGAGGAAATTCTGTCCGACAGTCCTTCTTTGCCTGAACTTTTCGATAATCGAGGTTTTATTATTGATTCTCGCGAGTTTGATCACATCTACAAACACACACTTCAGATTCCTTTATCGCGCGTTCCACCTTTGCCTCTTCATTTCCGTAGATCCTTCCGGTTTTCTTCCCATTAATTGGAAACCAATTCAGGTCAAACCTCATCAAGATGGTCTAGTCATTTTAGACCTATTCGCAGGCATAGGTACCTCTCTACTCTCATGCCTTCGCAACGGATTACTTATCAAGCACTACTACTCAGTTGACACTGACCCTTTATCTCGGAAAGCCATTGTTGTTTTGAAAACCTAGTTTCGTGCGTACTCCACATTTTGTGCGCACGCGACGTTTCGTGCGTATGTTATTACCGAAATTAATGTGGTTATACAAATGGAGGTTTGAATGGATTTGTGGATTGGGGGAGTAAATGTATGAGTAAAATTAAAGGGACGTGATGGAGTAATTGATTGGCGCGGATTGCGTTAAGAAATGGAAGGCGGATTGCGACGCGATCCGACGTAAGATATTCGAAGAGATTGAAATGGTACGTCGCACGTACGAAACATAATGCGACAGGTGGCATTTATGGAAAAAGACGCGACGGTACAAAGAATCCTATTTTACAGGAGTACTTAAAATTGGTAGGCATAATTTATGGCGAAATACGTAATTGCGGTACGGACAAATTTGGATGGTTTGACGTCGTTTCGTCAAGTGGAATTTGTGATCACGTGGCGCGACATCGAGGGTGCTGAACAAGAGCGACGGACGGCGGACAAAGGCCGCCGGTATTCTTCAAGTAGTGGTGAGGCGAAATCGCGTCAATCACACAATATCTATTTTTGGACGGCTCGGATTGTTTTACGAGATTTGTGGAGTCTTGTTGACTTACACGCAATGACTCATCATACGATTTTGTTGTCGGTGTAAATATTTGGTTAAACATTGTTTTGTCTTTTTGTGAATTAGTTATTAGTGTTCTTCTACTCATTTTGACAGACCTTGAAGTATTCCGGTATATTAACATTAATTGAGGTAGCTGGTAGATAGCGTACGGCTGGTATGCCTCCGTACGTTCAGTAGTGAGCTCTAGATTGTATTTGTAGGACTTAGTCATTTTAAGACATAGGAACTTTCTGTACAAAAAACTGTTTATGGTGTTTTTGGTAATGTTTATCTGAGTAATGCTCTCAGATCTGTTGGCAGAATTAATTGAAATTTTGCATGTGTGTTCCTCCCTGTATTATTTACATTGCTACAGATTTGCAGGCCTATTTTATGCCTGGTCTGTGTTTTACTTCATTGTGAAGTTGGTCGGTTTTATCAAAGTTCTGGTAGACTGTTTTTCTGCAACTTTGACCAGATGATGTGATCACTCTGTTTTAATTTTTGTCTCAAACTTTGTCAGGTTATTTTTCAGCCTAGAAAATATTTGTCTTTGTAGTTTCAGCTTGTTTTGATATTTCTGTATAATTCTGTGTTGATTCAAAGTAGGCTGTTTTTGGGTAGTTTGTGGTGCTTCCGAGGGTAAATCCATGGCTGAAAATGGCTATGGACAACAGCCCTGACACATCACTATAATCTTTTACACTGAAAATATCCACATCTTTTCCCCAAATTTGCCTTTGCTCACATGCATACTGCCTTGCCTCAAGATATTCGTTTGATAGGCAATCAACACCTTCTCGATGTGGAACGAATCGATCTTCTTTTTGCCGGTTGGGAGTGTCAAGGAATGTCACGAGCAGGCAAAGGTCTCGGCTTAGATGACCTTCGCACTAAATTATTCTTCGAATTACTTCGTATCATGCATTTTCTGCAATTATTAGATCGACCATTGGGATATATTTTGGAAAACGTGGCAGCCTATAACGATCCCCAACCTACGGTGTTAGCTGATTACAAGCAGATAGAAGCATTAATTAGTCCTCCTCTTATCATTGATGTCGCTCGTCACGATTCCTTAGCTCATCGGGTTCGATCTAAATGGACCAACTTGATTGATATTATCTTTGTGTCAGACCCCCTTTTACATATATTCAGACTGCACTTCTTCCTTTTCACAAAGTCCAAACATGTCTGCAGCCTGATCACCCGCCGAATTACAACATCAACGTCTTAGGTCAACCACTCAAAGTTCTCCCCACTCTAGTTTCTTATCCACACTCTCACGCTTTCTCTGGCGATGGGCCCGGCATGCTCAAAAATATTCACACAGGCGGCCTAGATGAACCTACACCCACAGAACGGGAACACTTTATGCATTTTCTTCCAATCACTACGGTTGCCCATGTTCTCACAGAACGACAACGCTGCATCCTTTTAGGTCGTGTCATAGACCCTCAATCTCTCTCATTTGTCTTAGGCCTCGGATTTGCAGCAGGTCGTTACGCACAAACCCATCCGTCTCAACCAGCTAGGGGGGGGAATGCATCTTCAATTTCTAAACACATACCTACAAGATCTCCAGTCACCCTTAGAGGGACACCTTCTCAATTTTTCCTCTTTCCATCCCCTATAAAACCTTCTCTAGAAGTCACCATCTATGATTTCTTGAATCCTAGTCACATGTCATGGTCCATTCCGGCATATACTGCTGCCCAATATGCTCCCTCTAGTCATATTTCAACACCTCCTCACTGGACCGCAGCCTTTCCTACTCGCAGCTGGCACCATTTGACAAATTGCTTACAGGAAACACAGGTTGTTTACTCATTAACAGAGTCACTTATCGCGGATAAACAGCTAGCTTTTGCACAAGCCATTGAAGCAATAATAATTAAAGGTTCGGAAACTCCTAAATGGAAATTTGGCTCTAATCTCTCTCAATCTGAACATGATCTACTGAACGAAGTGATTCTTTGGAATATCAACGTTTTTTCTTTCTCTATGAATGATCTTGATCGTCATACCACCTATAAAATGTCTATAGATCTCGAAGAGGATCGTCCCATTTTCAAGACGAAACACTGCTTATTTGAAACGAAATGGGAATTAGTTGACCAACGCTGCGCCGAATTGGAGGAAGCTAGCCTCATTTATCACTCGGACTCTACTTTTGTAGCACCCAATGTCATGCCCTGGAAAAAAGATGCCAAATGGGAACTTTACCGATGGTCGAATGTGTATTTACTCCGATCGAAGGAGGTTAAGCCGCGTCGCAACCAGTTGATTAAGGGTAAAGCAAAGTTTATTCGTCACAAAGCAGAACTTTTACCCTGCTAGGAGAAGCTCTAGATATCTGTAAAATATCCACCATACTGCTAGTTCTAGTAAGTATCTCTTTCTTTTTTGCAACTATAAGGTTTCTTAGTGAAGCAAGTCATCTAGTACAAGTCTAACTCTCTCTAATCTCGGTTTAAAGGTAAATCCTCAAAGGCTTGGAAATTAATAATAACGAAGTTACCGAACACGTTTTC
>JBBHKE010000336.1:47176-75554 GCA_037447655.1 Zygnema cylindricum | reverse complement strand
CAATCCTCCGACCTCCTAATCCCAAATTACCTTTCTGCCTACAAACAGACTTCGGAAAGCCTGGCATTGCGACCTTCTTAACTCAACGTGAACTAACTGGAGAAGAATACATGGTCGCTTACGCAAGCATGAGTAATAATCGTGCGGAGTCAAATTACATTAGTTATGAAGGAGAATGTCTAGCAGCAGTTTGGGGTATTGTACACTTTTGTCACTACCTTTACGGAAAATCGTTTACTCTTCTAATCGACCATCAGCCTTTACATTGGCTGATGACCAACGATAAACTGTCAGGAAAATTAGCGCGATGGGCATTAATTTTACAAGAATATGATGTGGAAATAATTCACCGTCCAGGATTACTTAGTTTGAATGCAGACGGCATTTCCCGAAATCCTTTGCCAAGAACCACAGACAATGGAGTTCGGCAGGATTTCGATGACGACTTAGCTACTATGTCAGCCGGATTTTATATCACATTTTCTTTAGCCTCGCTGCCCCACTCTCGTTCTACTCCGGATCCATGGCGAGACGGAGCACTGATTCTTTTCCTCTCCTCACAAACCTTCCGACCACGCATTACATCCGAGGAGGAGGAACGAGTAAAAAAAAGGGCTAAAAATTATCTTTGGTTAGGTGGTTCGCTAGTTCGATTGTTCGTGGACAGTAGTCACAGACACGTGCCTCATCCGACTGAACGCCTCTCGCTGATTGAACAAATTCACTCCGAGCTGGGTCACTATGGGACCAAGAGCACCTTAAGCTTGCTGCAGACACGCTATTGGTGGTCTGGGATGCAATGTGATGTGGCAGCGGTATTGCACAAGTGTGCAATATGTGATCGTCTACGTACCTCTTTTAGCAACCGGCAGACTACCCTCCAACCATTACCCATCGAGGGGATATTTTACCGCGGGTCGTGCGATTTGGCAGGCCCTTTTTTGATATCCCGGAGGGGGAAACAATATATAATGATCATGATTGAAAATTTTAGCAAATGGGTTGAAGTTGTAGCGTTACCACACAAAATTGCTAAGCTCACCACCGCTGCTTTTAAAGAACATGTTCTTATGAGATACGGCGCTCCAGCCGAAGCCGAAGTCCTCACAGATCAAGGGACTGAATTCCGCGGAGAATTCCAAGAAATGCTAGATGACGCTCTCATAGACCATCCTCGAACAAACCGCGATCATCCACAGGCTGATGGATTGGCGGAACGTGCAGTTCAGACCTTCAAGCGGGCATTACGCAAGCATTGCTTGGAGAAACATATAACACTGTGGGACGAGTCACTGGGCTATATTGCCATGGGGTATCGAATATCGGTACAGGCGAGTCTGCTTATTTCTTTCCTTACTATGTCTTATTTGGGCGTCAACCCTTGCTGGGTAGGAATATCCAGAAAGCCGCAAGCTTTCCTCTTCCTTTACTATTTGACGGGGTTTTTCTGGAAGAACTTATTAATAGGGCGTTGCTTTTTGCCCGAGAGATGCCCATGGCTTTTGACAACCTGCAGATCGCCCAGCACAGAGATACTTTGCGCTTTCCCACTACACGCAGCGGCGGCTACTGGCCCCAGCAGAAGCCTTACCGAGTGGGAGATTATGTCTACTTACGGTGCGAATCGTTCGATACCTTGGACACAGATGTTTCACCTCATACTCTCTGAATAATCAAAGTAGACACGAATGGCATGCTCGGACTTCAAGGAGCAGATACGCGAACCTTGCGGGAGCATTCGAAGAACCGTGCTCCATGTTATTTACTGGATCTTTCCCAAGACATGGACCATATGCGTATGCCTATCACTGAGGCTACAGAATGCAGACTTTGCAACCGAGCCGACGGAGAAACATCATTGCTTCTATGCGACCATTGCAACCAAGGATTTCACATGGAGTGTTTAGTTCCTCCGTTAATAGCACTTCCGGACGGTCATTGGTTTTGTCACGGTTGCCGGGAGTTACCAGTCGTATTGGCCAGCTCTTCGGCAGGATAAAGAGCTTGGGGGGGGGAATAAACTGAGCCTCCTAGCTTCCTCTCTCACTCTACCTTTATTTTTCTTATGATATGTTTATTTGCTGCTTGTTGCTTGTACATAATTATTCTCACTCGTTTTCTGAGATGTTCATGACTTTCTCGCTTATTTGTTTATTATTTATTTTGCAGTTGATTGTGTTGCATGTTTACCATCCCTTTTGTCACATGCACGACAAGATTGTGGATAATAAGTCCTCGTGAAAATCCACATTCCTCGATTTCTCAACAATATGTCGAATCGGATCATAAACTCGATAAAGGCTTCATTTTTCACTATATCCAACGAAATAACCACTCCATCTCCTTGATGCTAACTTACCCTTTCTCTTTTGCGATTGAATATAAACCGACGCACGGCATCCCCAAATCCGAATGTCATGTAGAGTAGGCTTTCGCACATACCACAACTCATACGGAGTTTTATCACCCGAAACCGATGTAATTCGCCGATTGCAAATATAATTCGCCTTTAAAATAGCATCGCCCCACAAATTAATACTCGTCCCGGATCCGTGTACCATGGATTGTACCATCTTTCGGAGAGTGCGGTTCTTTCTCTCGGCAATACCATTTGATTCCGGTGAGTAAGATGCGGTGTATTGGTGAGAAATTCCCCACTCATTGCAATAAGGATCAAAAGCAAGAAATTCCCCTCTATTATCCGATCTCATAGATTTTAATTTTCTCTCACATTGCCTTTCGGCCATCACATGCCACTCTTGAAAGCGTAAAAATGGTTCGGATTTGTGTTTAAGCAATATTACCCATGTGAATTGAGAGAAGTCGTCCACCACCACCATAATATATTTGTTTCCTCCAATCGTCTCCGGATTAACATCCCGACATAAATCAATATGCACAAGATCAAGCGGATGCTTAGATCGATGCATTGGATCCTTAGCTGGATGTGGCTTTCGGATTTGTCTCCCCTTACTACATCCCTCACACCTGTTAATCTTCTCTCCCGACGCCAAGTCTAATCCCCTTACGCTCCCATTTTTAATCATTCGTCGTAAACTCGCCTCAGATGTGTGACACATCCGGTGGTGCCACAATGTTAAATCGCCTTTTAATTCGGATATTTGCGAAACAATACCAGCGAAATTTGGGGAGGATTTAGGTCGACGCCAAATTAACCGGTTGTGCATGAATTATGCGACCTCCCCTTCGCCCATTTGTACACCATCCGGTCATACAATTTTAATTGTGGAATCTCCGTACGAAAGTACGCTTCAACCTGTTCTTTGGATTTGAGGTACGCTAAGAAGGTTCACTGAACCTTTAGGTAAATATAAAACATTTGTCAGTTCGACTTGCGTCAATTTTTCCACATCGCGTGAGTCCAAAATAGGTAAGTCTAACCGTACAGTACCCACTGTATCGATTGAAATTATTTGTCCACTTGCGGCTATAATTTTCTTCAGTACCGTGAGTTGTCGTATGTCGTGAAAAATTGACGCGTCCGTACATATGTGGTGCGACGCTCCCGAATCTATGATCCACTTCTTTTCTTATCTCGTAACACCTAACAAATCACGCGACAGGTTAAGGACCGAAAATATCTGCGGTCCTTCACCTTCCCCTTCAAAATGCTCGTCACCAAAAAAATGTCCTCCTCTTCCATGGCGGCCGCCGCTACTGCCGTGCCCACCAAGACGACCGCCGCCGCGATCACCGTATCGGCCGCTGCCGTCTCCTCTACCGCCACGGTCTCCTCTTCCACCGCCGCCTCCATTTTCGGCCATTGAGTAACATTGGGGGCTTATAGGGCCCCATTTCCCGCAAAATTGGCATTGGCGCTCCTTGTCGGACAAGAGGCCGCCATATGACCAAGTTTGTCGCACTGAAAGCAGACAATATTGGTCAGATTTGAATATTCGGGCTGGGAGGGCGATCTCCCGGCCCTTTCGTGACCTCTTTCACCTCTTCCTCTCGAATTTCCTCCACTCCTACCTCCTCTTCCCCGAAAATAATTTAGATCAGGCGTTTTCGGTGTCGTCGCATTGAGGGAACCGGTCGGTTGAGCTCCCCTCGATGAGCTATGACGATTCGCCTCGATAGATTTGAGGAATGCAATAATTGAATCCAAGGTATTTGAATCCCTCGATAAGAGAATATCCCTTAAATGTATCATTTTCACCGGTATGGCATGAATGAAGACCGATGCCTTATCATTCTCCTCAGTAAATTTTCCCATATTTGCGAGTTGCTCGATAATGATATTAAATCATTATGCGGCCTCATCGATCGATTCATTTGGTTTCACCTTGAAGGATGTGTAATCGATATAAATACATTGCCCTTTGTTTTGAAGACTCTTCTCGAAATGATTTGCAAGGGCCACCCAACAATCATGGGCGAATCTTCGGGTAAGAAATAAATCGTGAATCGAAGTGCTACATGATTGAAATAAACCGCCAACGGAGGAAATATTTTTCTTTGTCCATACGCAATAAGCTCTCCGATCCGACGTAGGCATCTTGTCCACCCCTTTTACCACCTTTCAAAGTCGCTTCAATTTAAATTGACCTTTGATATATTTCTTCCATGATTGATAATTTTTTCCATTGAAGATGACGATCTTCCCGGACATAGATTCAACTTGTTCATCTCTTTCACTCCAATCATCAAGATCAGAATCATCATCAATGGGAAGTTTCCCCATTCGAATTAATTCCCTCCTCTCCTCTTCATCTACTTTATCTCCTTCCGTATCAACGACGCTTTGTGTCGGAATGGGATCTCTGAAAAATGGAGGTCTTGTGACACGGTTCGACTTTGAGATCCGTTGATCGACATAATGGAAAAGACCATCCATCAGTTTTGGAAGACGATCTTCCATCCCATCATCTTCCTCCTTCTTTTTCCCCTCGTTCTCCTTCTTTTGTCCAATCGGATCGACCGGAACGGCTTCCTCAAAAGTTTTGCCGGTGAAAGCAAATGGAGTCTCTACTTCCGGATCCGACGATGATTCGGATTCGGTTGGATCCGGAGGATCCGGATCCGCAGGTCGAGGAATCATCGTAGAAGAATAAGGCATCATAGGAGAAGGGGTATTTTTCTTCTTTCTCCCCATGGCGGCCAAACTAGCCACCCTTCTACACCTCAATGGAGCACACAAGCTCCGATACCACTTGATATGATCTTAACAAATCAAAGTGCAAAACAGCAGCGGAAGCATAAAAGAAAAATTTTCACACAAGAGATGATAGTCTTTAAAAGTCAATATATTTCATGAACATTTTTCCCCAATAATCAGTGTATTTTTCCCTCCCACCAATCTGCAGTATATATTATACATCAGACGTCACGTCACAACTATAAACCAAGACCATAGTTGTTCAAATCGCGCGATTTTTTCCTTTTTTCCGATTAAAACGTATAATTCGTGACTTTTGAATAAATCGGAAAAAAAAACGCGATGTACTTTCTGTCCGGTAAACTGAACGGGGAATCTATGTAAAAGGTACAGCGTTTACCGTAAATTGTACGAACTTTTACCGTAATGTACGGAATTTGACGAAAACATACGTCGCAGTTATTAGTATTTTTTGTCCAGTAAACTGAACATAAATTTCACGGAACATGTACCTAGTTTTTCGAAAATGTACGGACTTTTTCGAAAAGAAAAGTTTGAAATATCACACTATTTGCGCGCGGTAAGGTTGAAAAATGTACGAACGTCTTCTTCAATTATTTTTGAAAGAAGCCGCCATGGAATGTTGAAAATCTGCCAGTAATCTGCCAGTAATCTGCCTGTCAAATAGTATAAAACAAACAGACTTTGACAAAAATATTCCATTGGCCGAGATTTGAGCCTGGCTCTTAGCTCTTCCACTATAGCCTATTTCGCATTTGTAACGTAAAACTTACAAACCGCGGTATTATTTAAAATTCATTTTTGTTTACATGTATGGAATAGTACGGACAAAAAATCATTAACGATTTTTACGATTTTTTCAAAAGGTTGAATGCGTTTATTACGTATAATTCGTCGCGATTAAATTGTTCGCACTAAACGTCGTGAACAACTATGACCAAGACCATAAAAATATATTGCGCACGAAACTCCTACCAAACAAAACAAATCAACATAAAACTACGTAGTACTAATTTACTACCGAATTTACACCCAAAACCAAATAACGGCAAATCCTAACATACTAAACAATATCTGTACCTGGTCGTCGCGAAACCGAATCTACGTGAGACCAGGAATCTGCGAAATACTATGCGAAACAATAAGATAGAATCAGGACCACACGTGTGACGAAAAGACAAACTACTCGGTCACGCGACAAACCGCGACGACCGATTACATTTTTGTTTCTAACAAAAAGATAGCTTAGGAAAAGGTTTTCTGTTTCACGGGCATCTTTTCAAATGACATGACAATTTGAAGGACATAAACTTTTGCAATTCCAGGACCAAAATTTCATCTAAGACCATAGTTAAAAAGTAGGTGACCGTATGCCCCTACAATATGCCTATTGTATGCAAAACATACAATATGGCCTTAAGACCCATATTGTATTGGCCGCAAAATGAAATAAAATAGTAACAGGGTTGAGTTGCACAAGGAGTCTACTAGTGGAAGGCGTTCCAGCCGTAACCACTCATAAATGTGCTAGAAAAAAAGGAGAAGGGGGAAAAAAACGAGAAGAGGGGAAATTGGGGCACAGTGAGAGAGAGAGTGAGGATCATGAGGAATATAAGAAAAATCAAAATGATCAAGAATCAAGTTACCGAAACGGTAATATGAAACTCCCAAATCCAACCGAGAGCAAAACCCTAGGAAAATCCTCAAAGATCTCACAAGTTGTGGGAAACAAGCATAAGAGAGTAGAGTAACTATACGGAAAAGAAAGAATGTCCGAAACTCACAAAAAATCCGAGATTTTGAGGACACTAGGAGTGCAGTGGAAGCCATTCCACACGAGGGACTTTCAGGTAGATTTAATCCTGCAAAGAAAAGAGGCAGACGGTCAGCAAGTCAAAAAGTGCAGTTTCCAAAGAGGAAAGAAAATAATTAAATTCATTCACTAACATAAGGCAATGCAAAGACTCCAAATGAGATGACATAAGGCAATGCAAAGAGTCCAAATCATAAGGGAATGCAAAAAATCCAAATCTGATTGCACGACAACAGGTGGAGAGTGTTGGAGCAGCCCAAAGACAAGTGTGTCTTACCTTCGAGGGACAGATGCCGAAACCGAATACCCACATCAAAGAAGTGCGAGAAGTGTCGAGGTTCAGCTGGCCACACCTCCCATGTAAGTGAACCTAGAAGAAAGAGCAGTGGAAAAGGTGATCACAAAGGAGGAAGTAAGAAAGATTGAAACCCTAAAATCACCATCCAATCCCGAAACTGAAAACAAAAACAGAAAACTAAATCTTTTAGGGGGAGCGAAACGCCCGGACAAAACCAGAGGGGAAATTCTCAAACAAGGAGCTTCAAAAGGAAAGAAAACAGAAAACAGTAACAAGGACACCTTCCACCATAGAATTGAGGAAGAGAAAGGAAACATACATTTTCTGAAAACAGCTGGGAGACATCAGAATTTCTCCAGAATAGGAGCCCCAAGATTGAAACTGCAGCGGTAAATGTGGTTGGGAAGAAAATGTGGTTGGGAAGAGAACTCTACAGATTAGAGTTTGGAGGGGAAACCATTAGGCTAGTTTTAGCCACCTTGATTTCTTTAAACCAAACAAGGAACTCCATCCGCAAAATTTTATGGAAAAAAACAAATTTGTCCATACTAAACTTCAAGGACAAAAATAAAGCAAGAACAGGCCAAAAATCGATGTTGTGCTTCAGACACACACTATGAAAGACGAATAAACGTCATCCAAGGAACACCAGCCATGACTCAATCACATATATGTTTATATCTATTATATATATTATGCATACATCTTAGATATGCACATATAAGCTTGTGTACATAAGCCTCGTTGAGTCCAAGACTTACTCACAACCTTTACATGCCCAAGTATTTCAGTATACAAATTTAAACCAGCTTGTGCTTTGCCTTCACAGCCTAAACTAAATTATATTCCTATTTGCCTAAGCATATTTTTTTTTTGTGTAAAGTAGTTAAACAAAATTAAATTTATTTGAAGTAGGGCAATCCATAAAGTATGACTTGGAATCACCATCGCAGGTTCTTCACACGATCAGCAACGATTCCAAAATCCAAAACATCACCACCTAAAGAGGTTGACACATTGCTCCATATAGTTCTATAACCGGAAATTATCCATAAAACAGACCACAGAACAAAGAGCATCAATCAGGTTGAATGACAAAATGATAGAACACTTAAAAAAGCATATCTATCAATGGAAAGACCCCAAATTTTGCAAGAATGTTGTACTTTGAAACCAATTTAACTCAATGTAAATGTTTAAATGCGTGATATTTTTAATGCTAAGTGGAGGCCCTCTAATAAGCATGGCCTTTGCGTCAAAGCAAGAGTTATTTGTTTCAAAAGCACCAAGCCCAATCCATTGAAGGTGACTAGCAAGGGAAATGGGATATGGATAAGAGATAAACTAAATTTTGTGCAAAATCAGTCGTTCAACGAACCATAGTTCCGATGTGTAAAAACAATTGGAAACAGTATATGTGATTAAACATATTATATGCGTATAATACTCGTATAATAAGCACTTATGATCTATGAATTTTACTTTGAAAAGAAAACTATAGTTTGGTAAACAAAATATATCTGACAAAATGTTGAAGGTTGACAGGAAACTTACTGAGTCCTACTATTTTGAACACTCATCCTTGCCTGTCAAAAATGACGAGAAACCCTTCCATTGTCGAGTGAAGGAATCTTTCAGCTGAGAAATATCATCAACCACTCCACTCTCTCCTCCTTTCCTCTGGTGAATATCATCATCTTCTCCTTCGTACTCTGGTTTTGCAACCTGAGATTTGTAAAGCCACGACATGGAAACTTCTAGCAATCACACTAAATCCCAGCTAATGATGCAATTGACCAAACATTCCACCTGCAAAAACATACATCTTTTGCATTTTTAATGGCATCACTTTCTGGTGTGCTAAGAGAAAACAAATGTGCACGTGCCAATGTTGGGTTCAAAATGTAATCAGACAATCCGGGTTCAAATATGTAATCAGACAACCTATCAGTCACTAGACCAAACTTCATGACTTAAACGGACAAAGAATTTACAGTACCTATCGTACGGAAACTGAAAAATCAGCTGCCAACAAAATGCTTTACCAAAATAAACTCATGGTTAAATTTCCACCAAAAGAACACTAAGATATTCCTTAAACTAATGCAATTTTATACATAACTCCAGGAAGAGGAGCAACCAATTACTCTAAAACATAATAATTTGTAAGTCAAGAAAGCTTAAAAAAACACATCATATTCATCCTTAAACAGGCGCATGAATATCTGTTAAGCCTTCCACGCACTAAGGATTTACAACTATGAAATTAAACAAAAAAAAATGACTTTTAAAAAAAATGTGAAGGTTCTTCAGCGGTAACATTCAGCGTACCCTTTCTACTCTTTTGTCATTGTCAATGTACTATTGAAGACAATCAGACAACATTTAGACTGATAGGGTAATTGCACGAAAAAAATATATCCTCATGTTGAGAGTCATTCGTACGGTTTTTTAAGTAACTGTACGTGAAACTGCTCAGAAACCTGTGCAAAATGTACAATTCAAACAAGAGTAAGACTATATCTTAACCCTATGACCAGAATATATGACTCAGCTATGAACCTCGTTGACCAGACTACACTGAGAATTTCTTTCATAATAATTTATTGTGCAAGGAGACAAGGTGAATCACACAAAGACAAATAGAGAAGACCAACTGCGTTTTTGAGCTGCCAATAACATCTAAAGTAAAACAAAAAAATGGTCGAGTAAAAAGATAGCTTAAAAAAAGGTTTTCTATTTCACGGGCATCTTTTCAAATGACATGACAATTTGAAGGACATAAACTTTTGCAATTCCAGGACCAAAATTTCATCTAAGACAAATCAATACAAAACTCAGTGTCCATTTCCATACATAAAAGTTGCAATGCAATACATCTAAACCATACAAGCAAAATCTGCAAAACTTGTACAGCATCATGAAAACAAAAGCAAATTTTATTATAAGTCTGGAAACCCGCAAATCACGTTTGACTCACAATGAAGTACAAGCAGTCTGAGAGGTACTGTACTATCCTCACACCTCAATCATGGATAAAATGAAACGGCAGCATTGGCTGGTTAAGACATGGCAATAGTTTCACAAAAAGATGTGCACACCTTAGCAGCTATACTCCACTTGTAGCCAAGAATAATTTCATGGGAGTATCAGATTATGGTTTGTCTGTAAGCCTTAGCTGTTAGCTTGTTACAGCAGTACGTCGTGAATCGACATTAGCGTCAATGTAAATTTTGACATTTTAAACATGTTTTCTCTGTGCACACTCTCTTATTATTAATCGGACGGTCGATTACCTTTAGATTAGAGGTCTCCAAATAAATTGCGGCACGTTTTCACCGGAGAAAGGCTGATAAAGTGACGAACGAAACATTGACATTACGTCTAGACAATACACGCGTGGTTCATACTTGGAAAAATGGGAAAACGATGTCATAAATTTTGGGATCCGTAAGCCGAATTTCAAAAAATGACAAAAATCGAGGCGGTGACGGTTGGGACGGTAGGTTTCGACCATTTTGGAACTTAGCGGCGGACAAAAGATGTAGTTTTAAGCGTCAAAACTCGACAGCTGCGGATAGCAAACGGCAATTGCCGTCCGCCATCGGACATCATGTTCGGAATGCACTTTTTCGTTTTTGAAGAATTACGAAACAAAACACACGGACGTGAATCGTACAAGATATTATTCCCTCGCAAACTTATGAAAAAACTAGAGGACCAATCAGAAAAGATAACATGTAATGTAAAAAATAACCGTTAACCGGCCGGCGTTTACGAAAATAAAAGTTAACCAAAAGTCGATTTCTCGCGACTAACCTTACCCGCCCCGTAAACGAAAAAGTACAAAATTACAACGCTCATTGTTATTAGCGTTAAGTATTCATTACACTCGAATCGTAATTATCGTAAATTAATAATTATTGTTCAAACAATTTTTGAAATCCGTTAAAACATTTTCTGTGGTATGTTTTTCCTCCGGAAAATGATAAACTTGAAGCGTCCGAGCATGAAGTTTAAATTCTTTGTCAATAAAATGAGCGGTTACTGACATGAATGAGGTTCTTTTTATTGTCTCGGTCTAGAGATAGCTCTTAAATGCGCAAAAATATTGTTATCAATATTCTTTTTAAGTTTTAGGATGATCAAACTACAAATATCTTTGGCAGAAGATATAATGTAGTTTTTTACGCTGTTGACGGACGGGAGTAGTTGGTCGATGTCAACACTTTTGTTGGACGAAACACCAACATCAAATAACGCTTGACAAAATGCTTGAAAACCTGGGAACAAAAAAAAAACAATAAGAAAATACAATTATGAACCATGATCAATAAACAAGGTTTATACCAAAATAACACCCTAACAAACCAAATAATAATAAAAAAATAAAAATAAGCGTACGAATATAAATTATACATAAAAAAAATAGTGATGAAGCTCAATAATATAAATTTATTAACAAAACAAGTAATAATGACATATACATTAAAGACATCCTCAATAGAGTTCAAAATAAATCATATCTGAACTGCTCCGTTTTGAAATAAACTTACGAAGAAGTCCTCTATAATTATCCATGTCGGCCAAAGCTAAACATGTGTGAGTGTTAATTGTTGAAGTATCGTTTGTTGACTTGTATTGATAAACTACGAAACATGTATTACAAGCCACGAAACCTCCCCCCTTTACTATGTATTTGTTTGATGTTTAAGTTTCATAAACATGTTCAATTTTTTTCAAACAACTTGAAGTGGCCTTGCTTTCTTTCACTAGGTAATACTGAGCAATTTCACCATTTTTTGATTTTTGAAGTTCGTTTTGGATTCTAGTTTTAAGAGAAGCGACAATACTTTTCTCCATTTTGGTGTATAACTAGGTTTTGTTTGAATTGTGGTCAAGTTTTTCTAGCTTAAATAGCAATTCAATTTATTGATTCATGTGAGTAAGCTAATAATTAGGATTTGTCTTGGGAAATTGATGTAATAATTTGATTTCCGCTGATTTATTAACTAATAATTACTACATGTCGCGTGACATTGACATAATAATATAATATATTTGTGGAAACACGGTATAAAACACATAATTTGCACTTTGCAATAATGTACGATGTATTGAAAAGTAAGCTTTAGTAAGTCTTAGAAATTATAGTCTAGGACTTGGAATATTTTTGGACCACCAGTTATTCAATATTAGGTATATTTAGTGTGGATTTTTAGTATCTACTGAAATAGTTATCTTTGAGTAAATTAGTGTGTACGACCGCCTATGAATGTAGACGTGAAACATATCTCCCGGATTTTTTGGGTCTAGATATTGTTACTAGAGAATTTTGGTCCAAGTACTTAGAATTTTGTCAGTATATATTTAGGTGAACCTTGTACATACGTTTTAGATGTTTTCTAGATCTGTTGAGTATTTAGTTTAATTACGATTGATCAATTCAATGCAGAATGTACATTCTACACAAAGTTAAGGAATGAGAGCACTAAGTGCAGTTTAAGGTGTTTTGTGCCCTATTGTCTTTGATTTGCTTGTAGTACATGTTTGTTTGGTTGAAAGGCCTCTTTCATTTGTAGTTACATATCTTACAGTATTGATCTAGTCTGATAGGTATTCCTCTTTGGGTTTGCTTCTGCTAACATGTCTGATAATGGCTCAGCTCTTGCTGCAAGTGCTCTAATTAGCCCTAGTGCTCCACCTGCTCCTCCAAGGATGAATATCCCAACTGGTGCAAGTGTGACTCCTAGAGAGAGTGGATCACAGCCGAGTCTAAATGCCCATGACCTACAACAGGTTATGGGCCCACCGCCCATATTGCCTATCTTTGATGGATCGTACTACCTGTACTGGGAAGATATGGTGAGCTCCTATTTTGAAGAGATGGACTTGTCATCCATTGTGGATGGGACTGCTGATGAGGCTGCACCGAATTGGAGAAAGAAGAATCTCCACTGCCTCAACGTTTTGAAGCATTCTATCACAAAGGAGTTGGTAATGTCTTACCTTAAGATGAAAAAGGCTTCTCAAATCTGGTTTAGTGTACATGCTATGTATGTTTAGCAAGATGTCAATGTTCAGACTAATATAGCAATATAAATCTTTGAATTTAGATATTATGGAGGGAGTATGTCAGTTTATTGCCATGCTATGAAAAGGTTGTTCCTTCAGAGTACAAGTGCAGGTGGGGACTTTTCACCACCTCAGCATGCCATGTTATTGATGAGAACTTTACCCAATGAGTATAAGGGAGCCATGGATAGGTTTAGGGCTCTTTCTCAACGTCAATGGAACATAGCATTAACAATTCAACTTATTTTGAGTGAACAAAATAACCAGATTTCACAAAGAGGTAGTAGTAAGTCTGTTCACGCACTAGCTAACCAGTTTTCGGATTCTAAGATTGGCAGTGGCAGTGGCGGAGGTAGTGGTCCTAAATGTTCACGTTTGACATGCTATTACTCTGATGAAAAGGGGCATGTGTTCAGAATATGTAATGCATACAAGAGAGCGAAAGCCACAAGAAGTTTTCGCTCTGGATGGGACGAAAGCCCTGTTCCTTCTCAATCATGTGGTCGACCATCTGCTCTCTTCAACGAACGTAAGGAAGAGGACGTGAGCAACTTTCCCATCAACAACGAAAAGAAATACTTTGCGATGGCACAAACAACGGAAGGCGTGGAGGAAGACGAATGGATAATGGACTCCGTTGCATCTGCCCACATGAGCCGCAAACGCCATCAATTTGAGAGTATTCAATCTATTTCACCTATCACAATTTATTTTAGTGATGATGCCTTTGTTGAGTCGAAAGCAAAGGGGAGGGTGTCACTTATGTTGAACGTAGAGGGAAAACCTGTAAAAAGGGTATTGGAAGATGTGTTGCATGTCCCAGCTTTTAAATGAATTTTTTTCACTACGTTAGTGGTAGAAAAGAAAGGTTTTAAAACTATATCTGAGAATGAAAAGAAAACAGTGAGTAAGAATGGGAAAATAGTTGCAGAGGGATTTGCTGGAGGAAATAATTTGTATCGGTTGAGTCTTGCAAATGATAATGACAATGATGTTATGTACTCAAGTGTAATCAGTGATTGTGATTTATGGCATAAACGTTTAGGACATTTGAATTATGATAGATTAGAAAAGATGGTAAATCAAAAAATGGAAGAAGGTGTAAAAAATAATCAAAAACCTGCATCAAATGTATGTGATGCAATGGGAAAAATTCATCAGTTGCCTTTCCCTTCGCAAACTGACCATAGAAGTAGGAGGGTGCAAGAACTAATATATTCAGATGTATAGGGGCCATCTAGGTATCCATTTGTTAGAGGTGCTAAGTTTATACTTTCCTTAACTGATGACTAAAGTAGATTTACTACAGTTTATTTTTTGAAAAGTAAGGATGAAGTCTTTTCAAAATTGAAGGAGTATAAGGCTTCGGTTGAAAATTTGCATGAGAGAAAGATAGCGGGATTCAGATCTGATAATGGAGGGGAGTACATTTCTAATGAGTTTGCAGAATTCCTAAAATTGCATGGAATCTCACGTCAGCTAACCGTTCCTTATTCTTCGGAACAAAACGGTGTTTCAGAGAGGATTGATAGGACCATATCGGAGTGTGGTAGGACAATGATGGATGATATGGACATAGATTTCAAATTTTGGGCAGAGGCTATAAATTGTCTAGCTTATGCAAGAAACAAGCTAGAAACAAGGGTAGTAAAAGATAAAACTCCCTACGAAATGTGTACAGGACACAAACCAGATGTAAGTCACTTCAAAGTTTTTGGAGGTAAGATATGCATGCTAGACAATGATCCACAAAAATGGAAATTAGAGCCAAAAGGCATACCAAAGATATTTCTAGGGTATGATGATCATGCCCAGGGTTATAAAGTATATAACATTAAGATAAATAGAGTCGTGGTAGCCAAAAACATCATAGTGAAGGATAAGGGAAAAGGAGTAGATGTATTTAGTCAGCGTACAGATGAAAAGAAATATCGAGTGTGTTGATTATATCTTTTTAGAGGAAAATCCTATGTTTTTTAAGAAAAATATAGAAAATGCATTTACATCAACTCAAAGTGACTTGCAATCATCTTCTCCACCAGAAGTAGGAAGTGTTATGCTTGAAAGAGTTCCAGACTCTCCTCTACCTTAAGGCGAAACTGAATCACAAGAAAAATCACATGTATCGAGGAGGAGGACCCAACCATCTATACCATCGACAAAATTTCTAGGTGGAGTTAGGCGAAGTGCACGACTCAGGGGAAAAAATGCAGCCTTTGCTCATCAGCACACACAGAAGAGCCTCTAACGTTGACGAAAGCTTTTTCGAGTAATGAAAGGGAACACTGGGTGGAAGCCGTCAATGAAGAAATGAAGTCGATCATGGAGGCCCAAACTTGGGATCTGGTAGAACTTCCTCTATGAAGAAAGGTTATTGGAGGTAAATGGGTGTTTAAATTAAAATTTGACCCAGATAATACCATAGACAGGTATAAAGCTCGCTTGGTTGCTAAGGGATATAATCAAAAAGAGGGGATAGATTATGAAGAAACTTTTTCACCTGTTGTAAGGTTTCCATCTGTCCGCATTTTACTTACATTAGATTCCATATAGGATTTTGACATCCACCAAAATATATGTCAAAACTGCCTTTTTGCATGGTGATTTAGATGAGGTCATTTATATGAAGCAGTCTGAGGGTTACGAGGAAGCAGGAAAATAAAATCTTGTGTGCAGACTTGTAAAATCTTTGTATGGCCTAAAACAGGCCCTTAGGCAATAGAATCGAAAGTTAGATGAGTTATTGACAACATTAGGATTTACTAGAATTAGCTCTGATCATTCAGTATATCTGATGTGTGGTGGTGATCGTGATGAGGTGATATTCATTGCTATGTATGTTGATGATATGCCGCTAATTAGTAGGAACAAACAATGAATTGCTAGAGTAAAACACGCTCTTAATTCACAATTTGAAATGAAGGATTTGGGTGAGGCAAAATATATTCTTGGCATACAAGTTGAAAGAGATAGAGAAAAGAAAATCATTAGGCTAACTCAAAAACAAGCGATAAAAAACATGTTGGAAAATTTTGGCTTGGTTGATGCCTATGGTTGTGCAACTCCTATAGAGTATAAACAAAAACTTGAAAAAATGGAGCATGAGTTTGGACTCATAATAGATGAGGAACTCAGTGCAGAAGAGCAAAATTTTATGTCCCAAATGCCCTACGTACAAGTAATAGGAAGTCTAATTTACTTCATGAATTGCACTAGGCCCAATATAGTTGCAGCTGTTGGTGTGTTGAGCAGAAGTCTACAAAATCCACGAAGGAGAGACTGGGAGGCAGCAAAAAGGGTCTTAAGATATCTTGTTGGGACCATAAATCTTTGGCTTACTTTGGGAGGGGACAAGGTTAGCATTAATACTTGGAGTGATGCTAGCTATGGTGATGTGCGTAGTAGGAAGTCAACAACTACGTATGTCATTCATATTGGAAGTGGAACTTGTTATTTGGAGTAGTAAATTTCAAAAAGTCACGACACAATCAACTAAGGAAGCCGAATACATGGTGAAATTCTATGGGCTCCATTGCCACACAGAATCCGCAAGTCCAAAGGAAGCTAATCTAGATAGTGCCGACTCCAACTTGATATAAACCCAAATTATTGACCCCTTGAGAATCATAACCCCATTACAGCTTCACCTCTGTGAAATAAGACTTTCTGTGTGCTCAGTTCCACCACAGAATGCAAAGTTAGAATATGAGATTTGGACACATTCACCCACTTTGACTTTCCCTTAGAATGCAGCCACCCAGGCAGGCAAAGACTATGACTAACTACACCTCTTTACAGCCCGGACTCCCTTGAGTCCGCAGCAACAAGAATCACTAAAATTGGTCAACTAATTTGATTGTTATGGCTGGCCAAAGTTTACCATTTATACAAGGTGCTCTCTGGGAGAGGAGCTACCTACCAGAAAATATTCTAAGTCCTAAAACCCCTCTCTAAGTCCCCTAGTACTAAAGTACGAACCAATGACAAGACTGTAAAGTACATAAAGGTACAGGTGTCGTTGTACCTTTAGTACGACCATCGTACGACATGGCCAAAAACCAGCGCGTGTCTTATCCGGACTCGTTCTTTTAATTCCCGGAATTGGTGGTGTCAAATATTATCTCTCCACGTGGCTCCACGTCATGCCACGTTCGAAAAACGGTACCGTACAAGAAAGTACAAGTGTCGGAGTACTTTCTGTACGTAGAATGTACGAAATCGCCATAGTGCAATATTTGTCACTTCCGGATTTGTTTTCTGCTATTCCGAAAATTCTGTAAGCCCGTATGATGTTGCCACGTGTCATTTGGAGAGGCGACGTCTGCAAATTGCCAAATTGTCCTTTTCGCGATGTCGGCGCTAACCACGGCCATTCGATTTACATCGTCATTTAAAACGGACCGTCGAAATAAATGTCCGTACTATTTATTTCGTCCGGTACTAAAACTACAAGTGTTTCTATGCCCCATATACCGTAATCCAGTTAAATGGAAAATCCTACCTGTTCCTATAAAAATATCTGTCAAACCCTATATGTCCTAGCACTAGTCCTAGGCTAAATAGACACAGCTAACGACTGCGGGATGTTTTATGGCTAGTAAGTACCAGGATCAAATCCTAGGTCCGTCAAATATCTTTTTTGTAAACATATCTATTATCTACTACTGTCTCTCTGGAGAGCTTAGGCAGCCATGGGCTCTAGCTCCCTCTCCAGCCTTTAGTGACTACAACCAGTGTGGGGGCTTGGAGAAGGAGGTTAGAGGCAGACTGCTACTTTTCTATCCTAAAACAGACCTAGAAAATACATAAATATCAACACATGGCTGCGAGCGCAGCCTTGAAGGAGCTACTTTGGATTAAGGCATTTCTTTAAGAATTGGGGTTTACACAACATGAAACACAAATAATATGGTGCGACAATCAGGCAGCCATTTCTATGGCTACAAACCCAAGTCACCCTTTTAAAACTAAGCATATGGACATTCGGCTACATTTGGTACGAGACAAAGTATTTGCAAGCGTGGTCAAACTCTGCTATTTGTGTGATGAGAAAATGGTTGCGGACATGTTGATAAAAGCCCTTCCATCTCCTAAGTTGGAGTACTGCAGAAAAGCATGTGGTCTAAGTGAGTAAGTCTTCTAAAGCTTAAGGGGAGTATTGAAAAGTAAGCTTTAGTAAGTCTTAGAAATTATAGTCTAGGACTTGGAATATTTTTGGACCACCAGTTATTCAATATTAGGTATATTTAGTGTGGATTTTTAGTATCTACTGAAATAGTTATCTTTGAGTAAATTAGTGTGTACGACCGCCTATGAATGTAGACGTGAAACATATCTCCCGGATTTTTTGGGTCTAGATATTGTTACTAGAGAATTTTGGTCCAAGTACTTAGAATTTTGTCAGTATATATTTAGGTGAACCTTGTACATACGTTTTAGATGTTTTCTAGATTTGTTGAGTATTTAGTTTAATTACGATTGATCAATTCAATGCAGGATGTACATTCTACACATAGTTAAGGAAATGAGAGCACTAAGTGCAGTTTAAGGTGTTTTGTGCCCTATTGTCTTTGATTTGCTTGTAGTACATGTTTGTTTGGTTGAAAGGCCTCTTTCATTTGTAGTTACATATCTTACAGTATTGATCTAGTCTGATAGGTATTCCTCTTTGGGTTTGCTTTTGCTAACATGTCTGATAATGGCTCAGCTCCTGTTGTAAGTGCTCCAATTAGCCCTAGTGCATGTCTGATAATGGCCCAGCTCCTGTTGCAAGTGCTCCAATTAGCCCTAGTGCTCCGCCTGCTCCTCCAAGGACGAATTTCCCAGCTGGTGCAAGAGTGACTCCTAGTGGGAGTGGATCATAGCCGAGTCTAAATGCCAATGACTTACAACACGGTGTATGAGTAAAACCAATAAGTACGATCTGTCACGTGATATATACATAATAATTTGACATGTTTTTGGAAACACTGTATAAAGTGTATAATTAACACTTTACAATAAATTACGATTTGCGACCCTTATCTTTTTGTAAGATTCGCGAAACGAATAGTGTTAGGGTGTGTGTCCATGTAACCGAAACTTTGAAATGTTACTCTGGATTTTAGCGCATATTTTACGATGTACTTTCAAAGTGTTCCTATGTCAATCATTACTTGCGCCTTCATTACTTCAAATATGTGACAGTTGTAGACGTTTACAAAATGTGCGACAGCCTACGAATCTACGATAGTACGAAACGAAATGTACGCGACTACGAAAATTAGTGACGTCTACAAAAGCGGCGACGGTTGTAGACGTCGAGTTTTTTGTCACATTGTAGATATTTAGGGTTTTGTGACATTGCGAAGTCATGATACCTTATGACGTCACGAACACGTAAACTTTCCGCCATGACTTCCCGATTTCTTTTTCTCACCTTTTATCATTCGATATGTCATCAAAATGAGATCATTTTTTTTTTTTTAAAAGGAAAAATATATATCTTTCATTTCATATTATTATTGCTGCATTTCATTTAGAGATGAGAGAAAGAGGAGCGGTGGAATGAAAAAGTTGGGGAGAGACGAGGACGTAGTAAATTTTTGCAAAGGACCTATAAATGAAAGTGGAGGTCCGCGACCCCAACGTTTTTTTTTCCGTACATGCTTGTCATTTTTGTACGTACATGGCGTGACGAGTATGTAAAAAAATAGCGTGTACTCTTCGTCGTTCAAAAATTTTCGAAGACGTTTCACGCGTGCAATACTGGCTTTCTATTCGTCAATGGGGTGTTATTCTGGTTAAAATCAGATCGCGGTTTGATTCCAGTATAAGTGTGAAGATGAGCTGGCGTGACGTGGAAGTGAGTCGCGTTGATAATAATGCCAAATGATGTACTCTCCAAGTTCCAAGATGACGCAAAATGTACTTTAGTTTTTGCCCATTTTTCGTACAGCGTAAATTTCAGTGAAAACGACGAGAAAAAACCCTTACTTGAGTACATGGGCACACACCCTTAGTATTGTGTCAGATTTGCGACCCTAATCATGGTGTCACGTACTTTGCGCCCCTTATCTTTTTGTAAGATTCGCGAAATGAATAGTGTTAGTAACATAGTTCAAAAGTAGGCGTTTCTATTATAGGCCTTCTGTGGGCGCCTTTATCGTAAGTTGTGTTATGTGCTTTTCTTGTGATCTTCTTAAATCACTACTTTGATCAACGACCGTTCGATCGTCCAAATCTGACGATAGTCATATCGTAAGTTGTGTTATGGGCTTTTTAAGTGATCTTCTTAGATCGCCACTTTGATCAACGACCGTCAGATTCTCAAAATCTGAGGGTTTAAATAAAAAGTCGCTCAAAACTCACAAAAAAATATTTTTTTGTCCGATTTTTTTTTCAAATTTAGACATGACGTTTAATTCTCTATCGATCCATGTGCAACTCAACCCTGTTACTATTTTACTTAATTTTGCGGCCAATACAATATGGGTCTTAAGGGTATATTGTATTTTTTGCGTACAATAGGCATATTGTATGGGCGTACTTTCACCTACTTTTGAACTATGGTTAGTAACGTGTCAGATTTGCGACTCTAATCATGATGTCACGTACTTCCACGATTTTGAAAGTACAAAGTACAATAATGTTGGAAAAAAAAAGTTTTTTGGTTGACCAACCGTAACCGTTTTTTTTTTTTTTCGGTGAATAAACCGCCCGAATCCGCCCGACCTCACAGATTTGGCAACCGAATCCGTTCCGCAACCGGCGCGGGCGGTCGGTTAATGGTCGAACACGGTTACGGTTGACCGTTTGCGACCTCTGACCAGGATGCCTAACTTCCAAAGTACACACTTAACGACACATTTGCCGTACCGCCAGCATAATGTATCGTTTGGAACACCCAGAAACCGCCGTCGACGCGAGAATACAAACCGACAACCTACAAACCTTGCGGCTGAATCTATTTTGTAGTGTTGTGTATCGGTAAGGATTTTCCGATAACCGATATGGGCCATTTTCGGGGACCCGATAATCGATATATTGGTACAATATATCGCTATCGGTCTTATCGCCGATAAGCAGCCGATAATATCGGCTACTTATCGGCGATAATGCCGATAAAGATAACTATCGGCGATAACTGTACGAACCGTACAGATAAATGTACGGCATGTACACTCATATGTACGTCTTATTCCCCCGACAGTAGCCGGCATAATATATGTACGGCTTTAGTACGGCTCCAGTTAAAGCGATGTACCTTCCACATCCGACGCCGTGGCTTTGTCCCTTTATTTTTTGAGATCCACTACAAACCTGCCACGTGTCAATCCGTCGACTTTTTTGGCCAAAGCCGCCAAAAAAGCCATTCTGAGATGTCGGCGCTCACGCTGACCGTCCGCTCTTATTTTATCATTGAATGTCGTCCGTTCGATTCTAGCCGCGCGCATAATGTTATTCTGCATCGTTGTACTTTGAGTCCGCCGTCTTTTTACCGTTTCATGATAATCAGTTTATCGGTACAATTTCGTACATTCCTGTCAAATTTATGTACAGTTAACCGCCCAAAAAGTACTACAAAGTGCAACGTATTTTTTCGTCAAATTCCGTACATTTCCCGTAAAAAGCCGTACATTTCACGTAAATTTCCGTTCAGTTTACCGGACAGAAAGCATTCCGGACAGAAAGTACAGAAAGTACAAATATATCGGGACCGCTGACCGTTCGATAACGATAACTATCGGTATCGGTGTTATCGCGATAAGTTTTTTACCGATACACAACACTACTATTTTGTCGTACCGCCAACAGAATGTATCGTTTGGAACCCGCACAAAGGGCCGACAATATCGAAACCGCAAAAACCGCCGTTACATGGTACACCGTGAATCGTTATTAGGGTTAATGTTTTTTTTGCCGCTGAAAGCGTCTTTTCTACGTACACACATGTCAGATTTTAGATATGACGGTTGCGATTGAAAGGTAAGATTCTCACCTTCCGATTGTCGGTCTCCGTCTGAAAATCGGACAAGTGTATACGGAGAAAATGTGTTTTTGAGGCGAAAAAGATATTAACGCTAAAAGCGGTGCACGGTGTACACCGCCAATCGTTATTAGCGTTATGAACTCTATATCGGCACCTCAAAATGTTGACATTAATACCTTAAATAGAATAAACTACACTATTTAAGGACGTGAACCATAATCTGCCACGTCTCCTGGTACTAAATTAGAATGAATGACGCTAATTTTTTCTTTACACTAATAATTTCTCAACGCTAATAACGATTCGCGGTGTACTGTATAAAAACGGAAGGCCCTTGGCAACCAAAGGGCAAAGCACCGAGTCGCCCGCGACTATTATTTATTGGGAATTGCTAATCGCAGAGGCGATTTTTGCTGCGCGCAGGTACACCGCGAATCGTAGTTAGAGTAATGAAAAAATTAGAGTAAAAAAACAAAAAAAAACAATTAGAGTAATGAACTCTAATTTATGTGATAGAACTTTTTCACAGTCGAAGTTTACTCTAATTTATTTAAGTACTCTATATTGGGTTATGTCCTCAATAAATATCCGCGCTGAAATTATAAACACTAAATTACGTAGACGTACAAAATCTGTCACTCCGTATAGTTTTGACGTCATTATGACGCTAGAATTATTTGTCGCGCTGAATGTCAGTTAATGTTCACACTGACGACGATGCTGTCGACGGACGAGAGTTATGCGAACGGCTTTTTTTTCGATGTGATTGATTTTTCGCTTAATCCGATTTCACGTGTGAGCGCGATTGTATTAAATCATTATTTGTACTTTTTTACTTTAAAAAGTACAGTTTTGCACGGTCGAACATCGTCCGTACTCCACACTATTTAAAATGAACCTATATTACAATTCTGATACGCTAATTAAACTTACCTAAATTAGAATAATGAACAAATTAGAATCATTTACTCTATTTGATGTCATAGAGTCGAAATTTCGAGCGACCGAATTAGAGTAATTTACTCTAATTACGATTCGCGGTGTAGTTGTTAGAAATTGTACATTTGAAGTACAATTTCGTACAGGATACGTACCTTTTATTTCATATCTGACGGTCAATCCGTCGAACAACTTTGACTGGCAGATTATTGTACCGGCGGTTAAAAAAGTGTCGCGCTTGCAAACGTCGACCGTCATAAAAAAAAAAAAATTCACACGGCCGGCGCAGTTTTACTGTAACCAAATTGCGGCAGCCACATATAAATATAATGGCTGCGCGCAGGTACACCGCGCATCGTTATTAGTGTCAACGACACTAGTTTGGGTTCTTAAAATTTTGATTTTTTTCCTCAAATAGGATACATGATTTTAAATTTTCCTTGACGTTAATTAAGGTACCGTACAAAATAGCGTAAAGGACGAATTACAATAATATCTAAATAATGTGGTGTACGGTCGATGTCAGACCGTACACAAATGTAACTTTTCAAGTGAAAATTTTACAAAAAATGAGTTAAATCAGACGCGCACGCATGGGATCGTGCGCTAAAAAAACGGGATTGTTCTGACACGTAAATTAGTCTCACATGTACGGATATTAAAATTTCACGACGGCGTACGATTTTCAATATTTAGTACGAATACATATATTAATGTATATAATCGTACAGCGAATATTCCATTTTTGCTGTTCCCAAATTAGCATAAACGCCGAAATTAGAATACACCTTTTAATTTTTTTTTTTTTTTTTAATTAGTGTCAATGACGGTATTTTTACTTCCACACTATTTAAACTTTGACACTAATAACGATGCGCGGGTAGTTTATCACTTCACGTTAGCCGCAAAAATGAAATCAACTCGTTGTCACGTCCACCGTGGACGTGACGACGTGTCATTTTAGTTTTTTCGATATTTATACGCGGGTAGTTGGGTACGCATTTTTATTTTGTACGAAGTTTATTTGGTTTCGTGCGAGTTTACACATGTTGTACGTCGTCCTTTAATATGTGTCCAAGTTCAATGTAACGGTTCGCGAGTTGATTTCATTTTTGCAGTAAACTACACCGCGCATCGTTATTAGTGTCAAAGTTTAAATAGTGTGGAAATAAATATACCGTCATTGACGCTAATTAAGATTTTTTTTTTTTTTTTTAAAAGGTGTATTCTAATTTCGGCGTTTATGCTAATTTGGGAACAGCAAAAATGGAATATTCGCTGTACGATTATATACATTAATATATGTATCCGTACAAAATATTAAAAATCGTACGCCGTCGTGAAATTTTAATATCCGTACATGTAAGACTAATTTACGTGTCAAAACAATCCCGGTTTTTTAGCGCACGATCCCATGCGTGCGCGTCTGATTTAACTCATTTTTTGTAAAATTTTCACTTGAAAAGGTACATTTGTGTACGGTCTGACATCGACCGTACACCACATTATTTAGATATTATTGTAATTCGTCCTTTACGCTATATTGTACGGTACCTTAATTAACGTCAAGGAAAAATTAAAATCATGTATCCTATTTGAGGAAAAAAATGTACGTCGTCCTTTAATATGTGTCCAAGTTCAATGTAACGGTTCGCGAGTTGATTTCATTTTTGCAGTAAACTATCTGCGCGCAGCCATTTTATTTATATGTGGCTGCCGCAGTTTGGTTACAGTAGAACTTCGCCGGCCGTGTGAAATTCCATTTTTCTTATGACGGTCGACGTTTGCAAGTGCGACACTTTTTTAACCGCCGGTACAATATTCCGCCAGTCAAAGTTGTTCGACGGATTGACCGTCAGATCTGAAATTAAAGGTACGTATCCTGTACGAAATTGTACTTCAAATGTATAATTTCTGACAACTACCTGCGCGCAGCAAAAATCGTCTCTGCGATTAGCAATTCCCTATTTATTTTGCCTTCTACCTATGTTGTAATTTCTGACTTTTGTCTTTTGTACACATCATGTCTTTTATGTAGTTTGTCTTTTGTTTTTTTTTGTCTTTTTTCTGTTTTGTATTTTCCTTGTTTTGTCATTTTTCTTTTAAATTTTCTGTTTCGTCCTTTTTTTGTCTTTTCTCGTTTTGTAGTTTTTGCGTTTTGTCCTTTCCGAGTTTTGTCATTTCTCTGTTGTCTTTTCTGTGTTTGGCCTTCTTTATTTCTTCCGTCGTTTACATGTTTTGTCTTTAATCAGTTTTGTCTTTTATCTGTTTTGTCTTTAATCTGTTCTGTCATTTTTGTGTTTCATCTTTTCCGTTTATTCTTTTTCCCCATTTTGTCTTTTCTATGTTGTCTTTTCGGATTTTTTCTTTTCTCTTTCGTCATTTATGTATTTTGTCTTTTCTGTATTTTGTCCTTTGAAAGTTTTCTTCTCCGTTTTTGTCTTTTCTGCGTTTTGTCTTCCATCTCTTTTGTCTTTTATGCATTTTGCTTTTGTCTTTTCCCTCATGTGCCTTTTCTCTGCCGTCTTTTCCCTTGTTGTATTCTTTCTTTTGTCTTTTTTGAGGTTTGTCTTTTCTCTGTTGTCCTTTCTCTGTCTTGTCTTTTCAATTTTTGTCTTTCATGTGTGTTTGTCTTTCCTCTCTTTTTTTCTTTTCTCTATTTTATCATTTCTACATTCTCTCTTTTCTGTGGTCTTTTCTGTATTTTGTCTTTCTTATATTTTGTCTTTTCTGTTTTTGTCTTTTATTTGTTTTGTCTTTTCTTTTCTGTTTTTTTTCTTTTATCTTTTGCCTACTTTGTCTTTTTCCTTTTTTTTCTCCATTTTGGCTTTCACTCTTGTATTTTACCTTTTGACTTTTGTCTATTTTGTCTGTTTCTGTTATTCGTCTTTTCAGTATTTTGTCTTTCTGCGTCTGTCATCCTTGTTATTTTATCTTCTCTATGTTTTGTCTTTCATGTATTTTGTCTTTTCTGTGTTGTCTTTCTTTTTTTTTCTTTTCTCTGATGTCTTTCTCTGTTCTGTCTATTCTGATTTTGTTCTTCTCTGTTTTTTCTCTTTGAGGGCTTTGACTTTTCTTCGGTTTGTCCTTTTTCTGTTTTGTCTTTTATGTTTCCTTTTCTTTAATTTGTCTTTTCCGTTTGTCTTTTCTGTGACATGTCTATGTGTTTTGTCTTTTCTATGTTGTCTTTTGTGTTTTTTATTTCTTATCTTTCTTGTTTTTTTTCTTTTCTCTTTTTTTTTGTCCCTGTTTTTACATCTATGTTTTGTCTTTTGTCTTTTTGTGGTTTTGTCTTTTCTGCGTATTGTTTCTTTCTGTTTTTGTGTTTTCTTTGGTTCGTCTTTTCTCTGTTTTGCCTTTTCTTGATTTAGTATTTTCTCTGTTTTGCCTTTTCTTGATTTAGTATTTTCTCTGTTTTGTCTTGTATGTATTTTGTCTTTCCAGTTTTTGTCTTTTCTCTGGTTCCTTTTTTGCGTTTGGTTATTCCTTTATTTTGTCTTTTCTACTTTTGGATCGTCCGTGTTATCTTTTCTGTGTTTTTTGTCTTTCCTCTCTTTTGCCTTTTCCATATTGTCTTTTCTATGTTTTTCTGTGTTTTGTCTTTTCTGTGTTGTCTTTTTATATCTTGTCTTTTATCCGTTTATTCTTCTCTGTTTTGTCTATCCTCTTTCATTTTCTCTGTTGTCTTTTTTACTGTTTTGTCTTTCCTTTGGTTTGTCTTTTCTCTGTTGTCTTTTATATATTTTGTCTTTTCTTTGTCAATTATTTTGTTTCTCCTCTGTATTGTCTTTTCTGTGTTGTCTTTTGTGTCTTGTGTTCTCTCCGAATTGTCTTTTATGTATATCCTCTCTGTTGTCGTTGCTTTATTTTGTCTTTTCTGTTGTATTTTCTTTACTTTCTCTTCTCTCTGTTGTCGTTTCCTTGTTTTGTCTTTTCTGCTGTCATTTCTCCTTCTTGTCTTCTGTGTTTTGTCTTTTCTTCGTCTTTTCTTCTTTCTTATCATCTTAGAACTTCGCCTCAAAGTAGAAGTTTTTTTTTGTCTTCTAGCTTCTCGCAGCTGTTTTTAAAAAGCGCGTAATACTTGTGCGCACCCGTTTTCACATTTTTGATCTAAGTTCGCCGACATATTCCGTGCATCAGGGATCTCGGCTTCTGACCCAGCGATTAACTGCGGCAATTTTAGACCAGTGAGCAGGTAAATAGTAGAAATAAAATTCAATTCACGTCCTACAGCAATGAAATACCATCCCTGGCAGATTTCAGAAGGAACAAATGATGGCGACTAAAAGTTATTTTATCATCGCTACAAGTCACTGATTGGGGCTTGAAAACCTGATTGGAGTAGCATTAGATTGTTTAGAATGACGATGAGGGAGCTTTAACCAGTTTGAGCATCCAGCCTCTGGTAGTAAATCTCAATAATTAACACAGTGAGTCGTTATCAGCATCAATGACAAACTATATCGGTGTCCTTAGATTGTACCCCTCGAATCTAAAACAACATAAATGTCAATAATTGTTTCTTCCTTGACGTTGATTTGTTAAACGGTTGAGAATGGGCCACACCCTTTGCAAGATTAAGTACACTAATAAAAACATACAAGACACCCATACAAGACAGACCGCCCATTGAGTTAATATAATCAGTCTTGATTCTAGTGACTGATTTTCTGGTCCAAAGTCATAAATTAGTGTTAACAACGCCATAATCAAGTGGCCGATCATGCACCACATTGCATAGTGTGGTTAAACCTAATGAAGAACCGCTGCTAGTCATTCACTAGCACAAATAGTGAAGGACGGTGTACTTGACGGGAGTTAAGAAACCATTTCCCTGTCAACTTTTTAAAGACAGATAAACATCAAACACTTTCCACACCCGACGTGTTTAATGAAACTTTCAGGTCGTTATATAGCTAACTATATATTGAAACCTGCCCATTACTGAGAACGGAAGACCAAGACTAAGAAAAAGACTTAACCAAGTTAATTATCTCCTATCCCTTTACCAAAGAATTGAGGGCAGTTCATGTGGCAGGAAGTGATAAACACGATCACTTACTGATCGTCGCCAAGAAGTAATCCAAATTGGTGTGATACGTTACACCACGTACTAGCCGGTGAACTAATACCGCAACAATT
>JBBHKE010000336.1:0-47166 GCA_037447655.1 Zygnema cylindricum | reverse complement strand
CTTGTGACGTCGCGTGACTTTTCGTGACATTGTAGACCTACCGCCCTCCAGCCTGTGCCGTTTCACGGTTGAAGAAGATGCGTTTTGACTTTGCGTCTATTGTCGGCTCGACGTGAAATGGCATCGGAACCTTGAGACCCCTGCAAAAAAAAAATCCGTACCGGATGGAAACGGACAAAACAAAACAAACTGTGTACTTCTCTTTGTCGTATTAGACAAAAACGGACAAAACATAGCGAATCGTGTACACTTCCACGTCGCTTGAATTCGTTTGAAGTTTTTGAACAAAAGATTACACGTGCGAATACGTGTTCCTATTTGTTTATCTAAAATCCCTAATTTTAAAACACATCGCCCCTGTATTTTAAAGATAAGGTTGAAGATGACGTTTTTTGTCGTCGAAGTGGGTCGAAAAACACAAGACGACAACGTGTAGTACATTTTAAATTCGATGATGACGCAAAATGAAACTTACGCGGTACGGCTCTAAGTTTTACAGGAAAACGACAGAAAAAAACCCTTACTTATGCACATAGAGACGCACCCTAAGACAATAAAATTAAGTGCATACTGTATTTATATCAAACTGTATATTGTTAGAATCTATTCTATTTTAATGCATTCTACTTAAAATGTGTGTTGACTAAAATTGTCACGTTTATCTAGATTTGGGGTTTATTCCCAGCAAGGAAATAAGCTTCTTTATTGTCTCTATAATTGTTATTTAAATAATATCAATAATTGATTTTTATCAATAATTCATATGTTCATCTAATGTCCAAAACATATAATTACTTTGTAAAAAATTATAAACGATTCTTCTGACTATTTAGGGCGCATAATCAAAGTAAGAAGTTGTATAGGTTTCTATTCAATAATATAACTACTCCATAGTCTGTCATTTGAACCTAAGGCAATTTTTATTTTTTATTTTTAAACTTTAAACTTCGGATTAAGAGATAGGAGTTTTCATTGTTTTGGTTTCACATAACTTCTATAATGTCATTTGCAAAGATTTTGCACTACTATCACCTCGCCTTCTCTCTCTCCCACTGCATCTCCCCACTCACTCTTGAAAAAACAGATTGAAAACAAAGATTTTTAAAAATAATAAAGGTTTTAGATGCTTTCGTGAGGAACTTGGTGACAAGTCAAGAAAGAAAAGACAAGACAATAAGATAAAGAAGTTATGGCAGAAAGTTCCGAAATTAGTGATGTCGAAAGTGTCAATAATACTTATGACGTCGATAACATAACAATAATAATGTAACGTCCACACTTGTCATGAATTCAAGTGACGAATTTTGTTTTTGAACATTAGGTTTTAATGATACTTAGATCAGCGTGTTAACAACGTATAATGGGGCTTTCCATGGTAATTTTTCCATGTAACAGTTTGGTCTCGCATTCGGAGAGGTTATGAGGTGGTTGTCCACGATTTACGGGCAATTTGTAGCTTGCATTCAAATTAGGTGGTTCTCCAATTCGTCATTGCCAATGCTTTTGACACCATAGATTATATGCCATTTTTTGCAAGCTCTAACTTGCCCTCTTTGAAACTAACGGGTTTTCCCTTTTGTTTATGTTTTTTACTGAAATTCTAACTCCTTATTTTATCTAATCGGAGGCCCATTTTGAGACGTTGCCAATTAAATTCGGTAACTCATACTCGCGAGGTTCACTACTAGGAGCCTTTTTAATTGTTATACTTCACCAACTAGGCTTTAAGCTTATCACCTGTCGTTTTTCCGAAGTTGTTATTGACTTATATTCTTGATAACACACATATGATTGGTTGGCTGAACCAAGTTGAACCTTCATTTCACCGATTTTTCGAGCAACACTAGAAGGTACGTTTTTTCCGTTAAAGTCACCAAATGTGTCGCATGGTATGCCATTACAATTTTCTCTTCCTTGAGACTATGCACTTTTAAATAACAAGATGGTACAAGGGCTTTAAGTTCCCCTATTGGAGCCTTTGTTTTTGCAAACTACACCGCTCATCGTTATTAACATTAAAGATTTATTAATGTTAATGATAAATTATAAATAATAATACTAATTTAGTGCAAAGAGCTCCTTAAATAATGTTGTTAACTATATTTTGTCATTATTATAAAAAAAAAGTCGCAACCGGATTAGTATTATTCATAATAATAACAATTAGCGGTGTAGTTTGTTTAAGATGCATTGTTGGATGACCATTCCCATAGTGGGGACCTTCAAAACTTTTGGATCTCCAAGTGGCATTTGTCATCTTGACTCACTTGTGTAGGCAACCACCATTCTACGTGATACACGTTTTACCACCTTACTTCTATCTCATTCCATTTTTTAAAAAGTATTGATAATCGCCTCGTTACAGTATACATTAGCTTGTAGGACACGGTACGTTTCATCGCTCGGAAATAATACTCGCTCATAAACAAGCTAACTTACCAATCTATTTATAAAGACTTGCTTCACTCTTACGACCACCGTAGCGATAAGCTCTTATATAAGGTTTGGCTTTGGTGACATTTGTCATCACTTCACGATATCTGATAGGCGACACTATACGTTTAGCTGATGTGGTATTTAACGTTGATGAGGGCTTATTATTACGTCAACAATTATTATTTCGTATTTTGCTTTTATTGGTTAAAACCTAAGATGAAGTTCCTCGTTAAATTCCCTAATAATTATAAGTCCCTAAAGTGTGCAATGACATATGGTCGATATGGTAGTTGCCTCTGAATTAAAGAACCTGCAAAAAAAATACCCTACGGCTGAAGCAAGAGGTAGTCTTTGGTATTATTCAAGGTCAAATTTTGTAGCGTATGTTGTTGGTACACCAATCTTTGTTTCACTTCACTTGTCTTCTCCTCATATTCTTGCCATGCTTGCCTCATGTCTCAATTTCCCGCGCCCGTTCTTAGGCAAACTATCTTGCATTTGTGGTTAATGTATAGACGTCTGGGGCGTCCATTGCCCACACAAATAGGAGTGTACAACAACACGCGACATGGTTTAAGACGTAATCGAAGTTTTGTGAGGTTACATAGTTAGATGTGAGGCGTAGCATACACTATCGCTACTTTGTCAATTTAGGGGTATATGTTTCCCTAGGGTGAATCATCTGTTTGCACAAAGCAGGATTAACATTGGGTGATGTAATTCTAAGAGACCATACATGATCCCAAGATTCGTCACGCGCAAAACTTCATGTTGGTTTTGTGGCTGAAGATGTATTAGCTTCGAAAGGAAGCGACTAAGCGCACCGCGACCCAAATAACTACTTCATACTCTTTGCTTTTGAGAACTTTGGTACCTTAAGGCCCTTCTTTTGACAACTTCTTATGTGATTACGCTCGACCATCTTTTTAAGTTGCTGCCCTTCCCCATCTCTTATGTTGGCTTTCCACCGCCAACCTATCTGTGGCACCCTCAAGCGATTAGGCCCTTATCCAACAGCACATGATGGTGAATGATGGTCTAATGGAGTATGGTGTGAGCCATAGTTCAACAGTAGGCGTTTTTATGGTAGGCCTTTGGTCGACGCCTTTATCATAAGTTGTGTTACGGGCTTTTCATGTGATCTTCTTAGATTGCTACTTTGATCAACAACCGTCCGATTGTCCGTATCTGACGGTGTAAATAAATTTTTTTGGTACGAATATTTTGATTGGTCCAATTTTTGGTCCGTATGTTTTAATTGGTCCGAATAAGTCCGAGTACAATATGGGTCTTAAGGTCATATTGTATGTTTTGCATACAATAGGCATATTGTATGGGCCTACTTTCACCTACTTTTGAACTATGGTGCGAGCTCTATTCACACCTGCGACTTTTTCACAGGCGTGAAAAATTTGTAATCAGCTTTGTGAAACCCCCCTAAAACGTTTGAGATTCTAGTATTCTACAAACAGCGTCTGGAGTTTTTTTGGTCGCAAGAAACATCGATTGAACCATAGTTCAAAAGTAGGCGTTTTTTGGTAGGCCTTTGGTACGCCGCCTTTAGCGTAAGTTGTGTTACGGGCTTTCCATGTGATCTTCTTAGATCGCTACTTTCATCAGTGACCGTCCGATCGTCCGAATCTGACGATAGTCCTATCGTAAGTTGTGTTATGGGCTTTTCATGTGATCTTCTTAGATCGTTACTTTCATCAACGATGTCTGATCGTCCAAATCTGACGGTTTAAACAAAAAGTCGCTCAAAACTCACAGAAAAAGATTTTTTTGTCCGATTTTTTTTTCAAATTTAGACATGACGTTTAATTCTCTATCTATCCATGTGCAACTCAACCCTGTTACTATTTTATTTCATTTTGAGGCCAATACAATATGGGTCTTAAGGCCATATTGTATGTTTTGCATACAATAGGCATATTGTATGGACGTACGGTCACCTACTTTTAAACTATGGATTGAACCCGTTAAAGAAACTACAGCCGATAGATATCGATCGAATCTCCTGCATATAAAGTGGCACAATCGTGCAGGCTGTGAGACATTCATCCCCTATCGACCGTTAGATTCATATCTCCGTCGACAGCAAAATATCTCAAAGATTCGTTACGTTTCGTCTTCTTGGGCTCCGTACAGCCGAAGCTGTGTACGAACACCGAAATGTTCGCTTTGAATTTTGAAATTGCGCCTCTTGTAATATGTCGTACATAACTGTACGGAATTATGTATACCAGATGCATTTAAGTCTTAAGACTGAAATGGAAACATACAAAAGGTGTGAAAGTACACCGTGTATCGCTATTAGGGTTAATACTTTTTTCGCCACTTAAAGCATCTTTTCTCCGTTCACACTTGTCCGTTTTTCAAATTGAGACCGCCAATCGGACGCTGAGAATCTTACCTTTCAATCGAAACCGTCAGATCCACAATTGGACTAGTGTGTACGGATAAAGTACTGTTTTAAGAGACGAAAAATATATTAACACTAATAGCGATTCACGGTGCAGCTCCCCATAGTAAAGAAATAGGTGCACTCCATGGTCATATTATAGAAGCCATGTCCAAGGCGATTTTCTTTTCCTCCAATTCTTGCCACGTGTCAGTTTTTAGCTTGTCCACGCCTGACTTTTTAAACATGTTTGAGTGTCGTGTTTTAAACATTGACACGTGTCGCGTGTCGAATATGGCCACGTCATCATTATTGTGTTCATCTTTCCCGCCTTTTTCCTCTTTTCCTGGTCAGTTTTTTCGAAAAAAAAAAGAAAATCGAAATATGTCTGGTTTAAGGGTTTTTTTGGATTCGTGCGACCTGATTCGCCGACAAGGATGGACTAAACGACAAAATAGTAAGTTGGAAAAAGATCGAAAAAAAAAGTGATAAAAAATGAAGGACAAATTGAAAAAAAGGAGAAAAGAAAAAAAATATAGTTGAAATGGAGAAGAAAATGCAAGGAAAATGTAAGAAAGTTGCAGAAGAATTAAAAAAAAAAAATGAAAGAAATAATAAACAGTGAGTTATAAAATGGAATAAACTTGCAAACATAACTACTTTTTAACCCTTCCCTCCCTCCCCTCCCCCCCTCCCTCCCTTTCCCCTCCCCCTCCCCCCCCCTCCCCTCCCCCTCCCCCCCTCCCCTCCCTCCCCTCCTCCCTCCTCCCCCCCCCTTGTTTTTGGTTCGATCATTAATTTTATTGTAGGAAATTTCAAAATTTGATTTCTGTTTTTTAGGTCATTTTTTACAGAATTTTGTCGCATTTGAGAGAGAGGACACAAAAAAAAAAAAACCAAAGTTTTTCGAAACTTTGAGTTCAGAGCTTCTTGAGAGTATTCCTGTGAAGGTGAAAGTAGGAAAAGTGGGGATGTGTACGGAACAAATATTTGTTTTTAAGAGGATTCTCCCTCCACCAAGTGACATAGTGGTGGTAAGACTATTCATATCTCTCCCCCCCTTCCTTCCTCCCTTGCTCTCTCCCTTCCTCTCTCCCTCCCCCTCTCCCTCCTCTCCACCATACCCCATTTTCCCTCCCTCTTTGCCCCATTCTCTCCCCCTCTCTCTCCCCCCCTCTCTTTTTTTTAAAAAATTCTGTCTTCTTCTGTCTCTGGACCTTTAATTTGGACTTATAACAACAAAAAAACATAAGTTTTTTTTTTTTTTTTCTGTAGAAACCAATTACAGTTCAGTTTTCAGTTTTGCCACTTTAATGAGTTGTTATGAGATTTCCATTAGCATATTATATATTATCTGTTATCTTATCTATCTTTATTAGATATTATTTATAATTGCTTCGTATGACGGTATTTGTCTATATTAGATAATATATATTATTACTATTTATAATGTTATCTATCTATTATTAGATACCATCTGTTACATTTTCTATCTATGTTAGATACTCCAATATATCTGTAATTTTAACTATCTTTATTAGATAATATATCTGGTTAATGTATATTATAATATCTCATATGTCGTTAGGAGATGATTGTAAAGTGTGCAATAATTTAGTAACTATTAGTATAGTTCATACAATTTAGTCAATATGTATAATATAGTTGTTAATGTAGTTATAATATTTTACCTACTAATACTTATTAAGATACTTATATTAAATATTAAGTTTTCAAAAATTGCAGCAGTTGCCGAAAAAAAAAAAGTTGTTTGTAGATTGTTGTTGTTTAGCAAAAAACATTACTAGTGAATACTGATGTTTTGCCCTAAGAATTCTCTAAATGCCCTATAAAACAGTAGAATGAAACGATTTAAAGCAATTTTTGGCTCAAAGACCCCTATTACATTCTTAAAAACCATAAAAAATTGTGAAAAACCATATAATTAAAGAAACAACCAGTTTTTGCCTTAGCAAACCTAAAACACCCTAAGAAACTCTAAAAAACCCCGAAAATCAATAAAAAACTGTAAGATTCAACAAACAAAAGTGGGCAATATTGATTTTGGATGTCATGATGTTCCAATCCACATCAGTTTTGCAAACTCTAAAAATAGTTTTAACTACAGTTTTAAGTCTCCGTTAAGGTATGTAAAAACAAATAATAACCAAATTCTTAATTGTATTTATTTGTTTTTATGCAGGTGACGTTACCTAAACCAATGGGAATTGTTTTCGAGGAAAAAAAAAACGCTAAAGACAAACTTAGGGTTGTTGTTAACTCCTTAGTTTCAAATTCAAATGCGGAGAGGGCTGCCCGAGTCTCGCAACTCTTTTACGGAAATCCCCGGAAAACTTCAAAAACAGACGATAACTTTCCAATTTTTGATGACGCTATTTTGCCCGGGGATGTTTTACGAGCCACGACTACGGTAACTGTACTGACATTTTTCTGTTTCTATTTTTTTAAGTAGAAAATAAAAATTTACGTTGGAAGATGTGGCACGTGAATATAAGTACGAGGCTTTTTTTTTTTTTTTTGTTGCTGTGATAGGATTTTTTTTTAATTTGGAGACGGATTCCGAAGTAATCAAGTTTACTGCTCTTTTGTTTTGCCGTTTTAATGGAGAGAGAAAGTAGATCTCTGTACATTTTTTTCGTTATCTGATATTTGTGTGTTTCTTTCGCTGGCAAAAATATATTATTGATTATATTCTATATTTAATTTTGTTATTTAATGTAGATAATCATTATATATATGAACATTATATATGTGTTTTTTTATTTTTTCTTGTATTCAATTTTTTTGGATTGTGCTATTAAAGTAGCGATGCTTTATTCACATATCTAGGATTTTTAAGAGCGTGGAATAGATGGATGTTTTTTTTTTTCTTTTTCTTTTCGTTTCTTTTCTTTTCTTTTCGTTTACGGGTTTTCCCAGTTGCAAGTCGTGAGTCCAAACAGGAAACAAAACCAATTATGAACAGAAAAGTCTTTTGATTTCTTACATTCTTTTCTCAGGCAATGGCAAAATTTTGCGCGAAATTGATGTGGATTTTGTCGATTTTTTGGGTTTTTTGGACTTTGTGGTTGCAGATAAATGTTTTGGTCGATTTTTTTGGTATACGGGCTCCGAAAAGGACGGTCGTTTTATTTGAAACCGATAATAGGAGGTGGGAGGAGGTAATGAGAGCTTTGGGAGCAAGTTTTGTTTCGGACGGACCGCTGACATTGGTTTTCGAGCGTCGAAGAAATGTAAATTTTCTCGATAATCGGTACGGTTTAAAATAATCTTTAGTTTCGGTTTAGTATCAATCTCAGTTTGAAATAATTTTCAGCTTAGAGAGAGTTTTTGGTTTAAAACAAATATCGTTTTGGAGCAGTTTTCGGTTTGAAATAGTTTTCGGTTGAACACAATTTTGAGTTTAAAACAATTTCCAGCTCAAAATATTAAGAATTTCCGGTTCATAGAAATAATAATGTTGAGGTAGAGAATCGTAATGTTTCGGTATTATATAACTGAATAGTACATGGTGCTTTTTATGTTGATTGTCTTCTTACTTCCTATTCCTTACGAGAAAAGCTGAAATTTCTTATTTTTTCTCTGTTGTTCTCAAATCCAAATTTGGGGAATTGTATTGTTTTCGTGTATTTTTTACTTATTATAACTTATACATTACTTATTATACGTGTGTATTATTTATCTAATACATATTAATACTTATATATTTATTTTTATGGCGTATATATATGTTGTAAGTGTTCCAGAATGTGCGATTCTTGTTTTGTTTTCTTTAGCAAATTTTGTTTTAAGTATATTGGGAATTGGGATAATCTATTGGAAGATATGATTATATTGTTTTTAAAAATTATTGACGACTTGATTTCAACTTGTGAACTCGCAACGGATTTTTATCTTTACGAATATTTTTATTTTTAAGAATTGAGAGATCTATTCCAAAGTTTATCAATTACCGAGCGAGCATTCAATCCCTCCCTCGGAACAACCGTCGTTGCTCGTACCTTTGATTCTATCCTCTCCCAAACCATCCACCTTTAAAAACCCTAAAAAACCCTAAAAACCAAACCATCCACCTTTAGTTCTCCCACTAATGCCATTACCCTCGCATGGATAACTCTCAAGCCTCTCCGAGTCCCCCCTCGACAATATAACCGTGAGCCTCCTAGTCCCCTCTCCCCCTCCCCCTCCCCCTCCCCCTCCCTACAGAAGAGAGGGAGAGGGATTTTTTTTTTTTCACTGTTTAGCGTGTCATTTTCAGCCATTTATGTTTTTATGTTTATTACGTTTGTTTTTTTGCTTCTTTTCGGCTTTCTTCTTGGTGAACACTCCTCAGATTGTCGGTTACGTCCTAAAAGTGAAGATTCTTCCCCTTCGCGGTCGCTGGTCTCCAAATGAAAACCGGACATGTATGCACGGAGAAAAGTTTTAATAAACATCAACGCTAACGGAGAGACGAAGTACAGTACACCGTGAATCGTAATTAGAGTTATGAACGCATTCGGTCGCCCTAAATTTCGACTTTATCACGTTTAATAGAGTACATAATTCTAAATTATTCTTTATACTATTTAAGGTACGGTTTAATTAGCGTTAATAATTTTACTACAGGTTCGTTTTAAATAGAGTGGAGTACGGACGACGTCTGACCGTGCAAAATTGTACTTTATTAACTAAAAAAGTACAAAAAATGATTTAATACAGGCCGTTATCATGTAACTGCGTTTTCACAAACCGCGTAGTGCAATCGTCATAATGACGTGAAATTGTACGTTTTGTCAGATTTTGTACCTGTACCTAATTTACAGTAGAATATTTACCGCGGATATTTATTACGGAAAGAAACCTGCATTTCGTTATATGTTGTACTATAAGCCTAGATGCAATAAAGTTCTAAAACTTTTATATTTTATTTTAAAATGTTTGTGATAACTTGCTTGGATTGAACTTACTCGTGTGGCACCATGCAATTATATAAAAATCCAATCTTCATAATTGTTATTATTATTTTTACTATTTTTATTGTTTTTTAGTTGTTTCTTTATCTATTTTCTCTCATTGACATGAAGGTATGTATTGAACATGGAAGCGACAAATAAGATCATGAAAACATTGAAATGAAACAAGAAAATTAACAAAAATAGTTTCAGAAGACAAACAAAAAAAAATAAAAAATGGGGAACAACAGTCGTTTTCCAGTGGGTAGCAAACCCATTAAAACTTGTTTAGAGAAAAAAAAAACACAAAAGAATATATGTACAAATCATAATAATGAAATAAAACTTCTGAACTAAAATACACTCAACTGAATACTCTTTACTATTCAGGAACTAAAAAGAAGAAAAAAAAAATCCTTTTCTCACATGAATAATGGGCAAAATATTAAAATGGGTAATTTTTCCCTATCCTTTTCATATTTCCTTTGCCAGACTTTTTCTAATTTCTTTTCTTTCATCTTTTAAACTTGTCAAGTTTTAAAGCTTTCAATCCTACTCCCTTCAATATACCATTCGTAAAAGAAATTTGACTGGGGAAATTTTATTTAAAAAATTTATGAAATGTAATTGATCAAAAGTCATTTTTCTTTCCTCGAGAATCAAGAATTGATCAATTGATTATATTCTATGTCATGAATTGTAATTGCAACCTTAAACATTTGTACAAAATTCCCAAAATGAACCAAAAAAAAACAAAACAGAACTGCCCAAGAATCCGGTCACCTCAAAACTTCAATTTTGTGCGCCAAAAATTTACGACGTTTTCTTTCAGTTCTGTTCAAATTTTTTGTCTCCATGTCACAGTTTACAGTCATAAACCAGCAACTCTCCAAAATTATAACTTCAAAAATATTCGAATCTAAAAGTCAAAACTGCAAATTTCCTCCTTCCCCTCTTTTCCTCCTCCCTCCTTCTCCTCCTCCTGCTCCTCCTCCTGCTCCTCCTCCCTCTTTCTCCTCCTCCTGCTCCTCCTTCTCCTCCTCCTCCTCCTCCTCCCTCCTGCTGCTCCTCCTCCTCCTTTTCCTCCCCTTAAATGAGCGAGAGAAGGAAAAATACCCATTTTGTCCTTGTTTGAGAAACCGGTCTTACAATTTTAAAGCCATTTTTACCCCTCCGGATATCCCAATTCTAAATCCCATTTACCGCTCTCTGAAAAAAAACCCCTTCTCTCACTCTCCCATCCTTGAAGCCACTATCTCCTTCAGCCTCTCCTCCACTGACACGTGTCTCTCCTCCACCGCTTCCCCCTCCACTCTGCCACGTGTCCCTCTCCCTTTTGTCGCCCTTCTCCTATCAATGCCCTTCATTTTCCGCCCCATCTCTCTCACTCCCTCCCTCCCTCCCCACCTTATTTCGGAACTCTTCCTCCCACTTGTACTTTCCCTGCAATCCGTACAATCTGAGCTGTTCTCTGCAACTGTTTCCACAGTTTTGTGGACGCCACGTCCTCTCCTCAGGAGCCCCTCCGCCTCCTTCGCTTCCCCCCTCACTCTGTCCCAACTCCTCCCTCTCTCTCCCTCTCCCTCCCTCTGAGCAAGTGCCACGTGGCTTGCGAGAAGGGTGTAGAAGAAAACGAAAAGGACAAAAATGTGCGGAGAAAAGCTTGTCCTCCTCCTAGTCACGCATTTTGTCTCCATGTTTGTACCAATTGGCGGACCTTCTCTCTTCCTTCTCTCCCTCTCTCTCCCTCTCTCTCCCTCTCTCTTTTTCTCTATTTCTGTCTCTCTCACCCCTTCTTTCTCTCTCTCTCTCCCTCCCTAACCACACTAGGACAGATCTTTCCCTCTCCCGTGTATTCTCCCCTTTCTCAGTTTCTCTACTTTTCTTCTCCCTCTTTCTCTCTCGCGTTCTATCTCCTTCCTCTGACACTTCCTTTTGTTCGCTCCTCTCCCTCTCTCTCCCTCTTCTAATCCAAGTCCAAAAAATATCTCACTCTTATCCCACGTTCCAATGTTAGCTAAGCCCTCTCTTACTCCGATCTTCTGTTTCCCGATCTCTCTCTCTCTCTATCTCTCTCTCTGTCTCTCTCTCTCTGTCTCTCTCTCTCTCTCCCTCCCTCTCTCTCTTTCACTTCCCAGCGCCTCCACGTTTATCCGAAGCGAGTTGTCGTACACATCTTCGCGGATCTCAGGCCTTATACATCGTGGAGGCGACAGGAAATCGTACGGAGACAGATGTACGAACGGAATAGCGCGCCGTACAATGGCTCTAGGAGTGCCTTGCGAGTTGACGCTCTCTCGCGAAGTTACATAGAACCGTCGCGAAAACGAACAAAAAATAAAACTACGAACGCGGCGATTCAGCAGTCAATTGTCAGTAAATCCCAAGTCTGTGAAGTCAACTAGAACTAGTGTTGAAACTATGGACGAAACTAGGAAACTATGATATTCGTGCATATTCCGTACAGTTTGTGCAACAACGTTTATTACTTTAGCATCATCGACTTACTAGGCCGACAGCATATTTTGCTAGGAAGACACTCCTAAAACATACCGTACAAAATGTACAAACCGTACAATTCGAGGCTTCGTTATTGTCACGAAGGGCGTCCACCTCAGCGCGTCAAAAATTAGTGCACGTACGGACGGCCGCGAATAGCCTCTCTCACAGCAGGAGAGGAAACGCCGCCGCCACAGTATTGCATGAGTTTCTGACAAAGTGACAAGGATGTACACGTGGCAGGAATGATGTCAGCCTTTAGGCGTCGACTGTAGGCGTACAGCATTCCTTGGACTTATTACGACCTCGATTCCATCGGTCAGTGCCAAGTAATCGTACGGACACGTTTGCTGGCAGTTTATTTTCAATATTTTGACCAATTTTCCACCAGGTTGTGCCAAGTAATGACCTGTTGCCCACGTTCTTTACTTTCATTGGCTCCACGTAGGCTTATGTTCTGACGTTGACGGTCGTCAAAGATTCTTTGAAGCGCAAAATCTGAATGGAATATCTGTACGAGTGGATGAAAATTAAGACCTGAAAAAGCGTTTTAACATGTCAAATCTATAGGTGAGGAACTGAGGATTACATCATTGTACAGATGGTGCGTAATGTTTTAACTAAAACCCGTTCGACGTAAGGTCAACAGACTTCCAGGAAGGTCACCGGATAGCAAAACGGAGCGTGAGAGGATTTTTAGGTTGTATCCATGTTGTCCGAAGGACACGTGTACGTTTCCACGCGTAATTGCTCAAAAATGAACATGTTTTTGTAAGAAAAAGGGTACAAAATGGTACCATAACGTACGGCGTCCAGTAAACAAGCCCACTTTTTGGCTGATGGAGGTTCGCCCCTAGGTTATTTTAGTTTTATATGTTTCACCTTTTGAAAACATTTCATCGGCGTCTCCACGCGCGGCGTCAAATAGGATGTATGCGGCCATCCGTACACAACCAAATTTTATGCGGGCGTAAGGGGACACCTCAAAGTGTACAGTCTTCGTACCATACTTTTTCGGAAGAGTCTATTTACAAAATTTAAGGTGTCTGCCTAGCAAGTCTCAACCACTCGCGACTTGTCAACGGCTTCTTTCAACGTAACTTCATCGCAAGTGCGACATTGGTTGTCTCTATCCGGTATGCAATTAGAATATGCCACGCGGTCCATCCCCTGGTTTTGGTGCTTTCTGGACGGTGAGAAGAGGTGCAGGCGGTGACGTGACGCTGTACACCGCAGATGACGTTCAGAAGAAATCCCGGATTGTGGATCCAATAAAATGTCTGCGGCAGCTGCGGTACTGCCACGTAGGAACGCTCGGTTTGACCGTTGGAATGAAAGTACCGCGAATAGAACCTCTGTACTTTTCTGACGACCTCTACAGTACACCGCCAATCGCTATTAGAGTCAAGGATTAAATAGCGTCAAAACAAAATTAGCGTTATTTACTCTAATTTTGTGCCTGAGACGTGGCAGATTATGGTCCACGCACTTAAATAGCGTTATCAATTCTATTTCAGGTTTTGGGTTAAAAACTTAGGGGCACCGAATTAGCGTTATACACTCTAATAGCGATTGGCGGTGTACAGTACACCGTGAATCGTTATTAGCCTTATGTACGCTATATCAGCACCCCAAAATTTTGACATTGATACATTAAATATAATAAACTACACTATTTAAGGACGTGGACCATAATCTGCCACGTCTCCTGGAACTAAATTAGAATGAATGACGCTAATTGTTTCTTTACACTAATAATTTCTATACGCTAATGACGATTCAAGGTGTACTGTACTGCACTGTACTGCATCTTGCAACTTCCGTGATGATTTGTCCGTACACTCTGAATCGCTATTAGAGTCAATGTTATCTTTCGCCCTTGAAAATATCTTCTGTTCTTTTCGCTCACGTATTCGGATTTCCGTTTGGAGACCTCCATTTGGAAGGTAGGATTTTCATATCTCTATTTCAACCGTCGGATTTACAATCTGGCACGTGTGCAGGAGAATGAGAATCGTTTTCAGCATAGTTCAAAAGTAGGCGTTTTTTAGTAGGCCTTTGGTCGGCGCCTTTAGAGTAAATTGTGTTATGGGCTTTTCATGCGATCTTCTTAGATCGCTTCTTTGATTAACGACCGTCCGATCTTACAAATCTGACGGTGTAAGTAAAAGTTTTTGGTCAGAATGTTTTAATTGGTTCAATATTTGGTCCGGATGTTTTAATTGGTCTGAATTGGTCGGAATACAATATGGGATGAAGGTCATATTGTATATTTTGCATACAATAGGCTATTGTATGGGAGTGTCGAGAGTGAGCGTGCCGGTGTCGTGGGAAAAGAGGGTTTCGGTTGGCTGCGCTAATTCCGAAGATTGCATATCTGACGATCTTTTCAGATCCGCTGATTTTGAAGCGTCAGTATAGAACATGTGGTAGCTGCGGAGAGTGGCGGATTTAATAAAACGTCATTTATCCGCACGGCATAAAAACATGATCGAACGGTCAGAGTATTCTGCGGAAAAATACGGAGATGCTTTGTGAAGTTTCTGTACTCTTTCTCAAAATATTGGGAAGTCGATTTTGGTGACACGATGAGCAAAATGTACGATTTCGTACATTTTGTCACGTGGCAGTACGGAACTACAGTACGTCCCACTGATTCGCAGTCGCAAATCTGTCAATTTCAGGACACGCCAGTTGACGTCACAGGCACGCAACATAAGTACACAGATCATAATTCTCCTATACATGCAACATACCTGTACGGATACCCTCACAGTCAAATGTTCCAGATTGCTTCAGAGGCAAGCAACATAACTATACAGCGACCGTGATTTCTCCGTACACCAGGTGATTTACCGTACAGTCAACATAAGCGGCAAACGCGCAATTATACTTCACAGGCAAGCAACGTCACTGTACGGCCAACACGGTTTCCGTGGCACGCGTGTATGAGATTCTCACGTCAGCCTTGTTACAAAAACAGTACAGGAACCGTACCGTACGGCCAATTTTTTGGATCGAAATATCGCAGATCTATGATAGTGTTGGGTTTAAAACTGATACCAACAAAATCATAAAGCGTTGAATGCCAGTTTGAACGTTTTAACCACCAGTTTTAACTTCCAGTTTTAACTTTTTGACTTTTTCCGAAGGTTAAGCTCATTTTATTTTCATTTTGCGTTTTTACTTTTTTGGATTGGTAATTAAAAGGGCATACCACTATTCGAGATAAGTTTATTTGTTTGATTATTTTTTGTTGTTATTAGTATAATCTCCCAAAACTGAGTTAAAATTGTTAAATACTTTGTGCTCTAAGTTTAAATTCTTACCTTTGTATGCAACAATCAACTGTTCTTTACACAGAATGAGTCGCATTTTTGCAAGATATTGAATTCATGTGGACATTAAGAGCTATGCTTTTCGTTACATGCAGACTGGCTATTATTTAAAGGCAAACATCAATTTTAGTTTGGATGCCATCAAGATAAAACACCATTTGAAAATTCTTTTTTTCATTCTACAGGAACTTCCACACTAAAAAGGAAGCTGGTGTACCCTTTATTAAGAGAGATGTTTTTTTTTTTTCTGAACTGTTCTTAGTTGGACTGAGTGTTAGATCGTAAATGGTGTCGAGTCTTTTATGACTTTGGATCCTCATGATGGTTAATTTGTTTTGAATTTCCCCGGTCTGTTTCGAAGTTGTATGGCAAAATTGACAGAAAAGATGAGCTGAAGGAGGGAATCGGGGAAAAAATGGCTCGATCAGCTTAATGTATAACGTTTGGGATGCTAGAAGACAAACTGGGGAAATGAGAGAGACAGAAGTGCCCGGTTTTGTTAAGATAAAAACTTTTTTTAGATTATGGTGGAATGGAATAAGGAGTCTGTTAGTTTAAATAAAGAAGTTAAAATGCCAATTACAACATCAGTTAGCTTTGATTTAGCTTTTGTGCAGATATGGTTTTTCACTCCTCTCATAACATTAACCTCAAAGAAATCAAAGTCAAACAATAAAGATGCACAAGGTTTTCTTTCATCATGAGTTAGATTTAGCGCCACTTGTCACAAACTTGGTAACCCAAAAAAAAGAAGACACAAGGTAACAACACCTTTTTGCTATTTTCTTTGCAAGTAAAGCAAAAACCAACAAAGAGAATACACAAAAGGGAAAACTGATTCTTGATTAATAATAAGTAAGAGGAAATGAAAAATTTCCTGCACAAGTAACAAAAAACACGCGATCAAGTATTTACAATCAGCTAGACCAACATCTATTTACAACTTTCCGGATAAGAAAATTACAATAAAATTGGATTTTCTAGCAAAAAACCGAAATGCTCGAGTACCCTTGCAACACCGTCTCTAAGTCGCACGGGAGTGAATAGGGCGTGAAATTGTTCCAATATTTCTTCCAATAGATCAATTGGAGCAAACATAATTGTAAGAACCTACAACGTCTTAAACATCACGCATTGCCTTGTTGTGTCAAAGAGGTTCTCCGTATCGTCCGCCGGAAAATTGAAAGCGACACCCTTATAGGTGATTCTGAACACCGTAATGGGCAACATGATGCAACGGCTGCGGAAGTACTCAATGCCTGGTGTTGTTTGGAAGGTCCGGGCTTTCAAAGCAGCATCCTCACCATTTAGGTAGAATTGATTTTCGACGGAGTTAGTAACTGTTGGACATTCTCGGAAGAGAGCTAAACCGGACTCCTCCACCTCGACGACAAGCTCATCTCCTGTTTTATCGGTCCTCAAACCCGTACTCAAGCTCGTTCCCTCCCCATTTACAAGTGCGATCGTCGGGATTTTGCTTTTGTGTCCCTCGAAATAAAAGTCGCAAAGCTCCAAAGGAGTGGATGGGCAAGAGGCGTTGCATGCGGGAGGAGGCGGTGGTGAAGGAGGGGGCGGAGGAGGAGTCGAAGGTAGAGGAGGTGAAGGCGAAGGAGGGGAAGGAGATGGTGGAGGTGGGGGTGGTGATGGAGGTGGGGGAGAAGGTGAGGGAGGAGGAGGTGAGGGAGGAGGAGGTGAGGGAGGAGGAGGTGACTGTGAAGGAGGAGGAGGTGAAGGCGAAGGAGGAGGAGGTGATACAGGAACAGTTTTAAGGAATGATAAACAGGTGCACGGTGCGACTGAGGGGCCCGTGCCAAAGATAAGGCATTGGCGCTCGTCGGGGTAAAGTTTTTGGTATGTGTCACCCAAGTTGAGGTTTAGGACGCTATTGTCGGTCGTAATTTGTACCGCGGTAAGAGGAATCCTAAAGCACGAGTTTTGGAAGTAGCTCTTCAGTGCCTGCAATAGATACCAATTTGTATCCCATAAGCCTCCCTCTAACCATGTTCTAATAGCTTGGAATCCTTGTCGAGCTGTTACGGCGTTACTATGTTTATGGAATTTAAACCTTTCATTAACTTTTAAGTTTGGACACATGAGTGTTTTAGTTATTGAAAATCAGCTACTTTGCACATGGATTTGTAACCGTGTGGAGCATAGAGATGCATAGGTGGCAGGCACGAAATTTCCATTTCGTATTCTTTCAATTTTTGAAACTTACAGAGTTAAAAGCGCGGAACTTGATCTAAGCTAGTTGTCCGTTGACATAAAACTGGTCGCCGGTGCTGGTTTCGGCCTTATCCGAGCAGATGAAAGAGGCTTCACCGAAACTATTGACTTCCATAATCTCTCCACTCACATAGTCCATAACGTATGGCCCTACTCCCGTGTCAGTCGATCCGTCCAAACTGAAATACACCACAGCATTTACGTTAGTTCGATGTGTGTTTTTTTAATTGAATACGAGTATGAAACAAACATGTTGAATAAATAGATTGCTAAATATATTGCATTGTATTTTTAAAGTAAAAGGAAAATAGGATTTGTGTTCTATGCACTTCGTCATAGATTTTGTATACGTCATTTTGTACACGGTTGTAAGCGTGCAGTCGGCCGCGGCACCTCTTTGACTGGCTGCGACGTGACGTTTGGCAGGTTCAAAATTCCGAGCGGAGAAACGCGGCGAATTGCTATGGACGGCCGGCAAAGGCGTATCGTAGCACCGAAAAGGAATGTAGCGGTGCCTTGGACTGTAAAATATTAATGTAGTGGTCCACAAAATATAATAACCTATCGGATTATATATTTGCGGAGTTATTATATAATTTAGTGTAGAGGTTATTTTACCTGTCTTATCATATTTTAACATTGATCACTTGTCCAATTTTCGCGCGATGACCGCCAATCGCAAAACCATAAACTAAAAAAACAACAATTCGTAAAAAAGAAACATATATGTAGTGTTGTGTATCGGTAAAAAACTTATCGCGATAACACCGATACCGATAGTTATCGGTTATTGAAAGGTCAGAGGTTCCGATATATCGGTTCGAGACCAACAAATTCCATTTCGGTGATCACTTTAAATATATATAGTACGCATACTATAGAACTTTATAATATAGTATATTACATTATTTACACTATATAGCGTGCCATGCCATGTATAACAATCTGTTCCGTTTCTATTTAACTGAAAATGATTACGGACAGCGCATCACGTAAAAGTAGACAAATTTAAAATAATACTTTATAGTTCTAAAAGTATACTACACCGCGAATCGTAATTAGAGTAATGAAAAAATTAGAGTAAAAAAACAAAAAAAAAACAATTAGAGTTATGAACGCTAATTTGTGTGAAATAACTTTTTCACAGAGGAAGTTTTCTCTAATTTATTTAAGTACTGTATATTGGGTTATGTCGGCAATAATTATCCGCGCTGAATTTATGAACACTAAATAACATAGACGTACAGAATCTGTCAGACCGTATAGTTTTGACGTCATTATGACGCTTGTACAATTTGTCGCGCTGAATGTCAGTTAATGTTCACATTTTGACGCTGTCGACGGACGAGAGTTATGCGAACGGCTTTTTTTCGATGTCATTGATTTTTTGTTTAGTATGATTTCACGTGCGAGCGCGATTCAATTAAATCATTATTTGTACCTTTTTACTTCCAAAAGTACAATTTTGCACGGTCGGACATTGTCCGTACTCCACACTATTTAAAATGAACCTATATTAGAATTTTTCAAGCTAATTAAACCTTACCTTAAATAGTATAATGTAAAATATAGAATAATTTACTCTATTTAAGGTGATAGAGTCGAAACTTAGGGCGACCGAATTAGCGTTATCTACTCTAATTACGATTCGCGGTGTACTGTACCGAAACGAAATTTTAAAATACATTGTAAAACTTGAGAATCGATCATTTTCGAAAAAAAAACGCACAGACCAACAGAGTCTGCCGCCATTTACAGCCACCAAATTTTTAAAATTCTGCAGCACTTATTTGAGGAAATACTAGTATTTTATAAAATAGTAAAAAACTAGAATTATACATTTATTAATTTTGAGGAAACTGTAGGAGGAGAGGAGGATGGGACACAGATTTTTGATGAGGAGGTAGAAGAGACTGAAAATGTCAAAGAATTAGAGAACTTACAAAAAATTAAGGAGGAATGCAAACATGCTAAAAAATCCATTCCGAAAGGAGCAGTATCAATAGAATGGAATCATTTTAAGGTAGATAAAGGCAGATTTTGAATATGGTGGTTTGGAAATTGAAATCATTGATAATTTAAAAATTGAATTTTAAGAATTTTGACATTGCAGATTTTTAGAGATTGACAATTGGTTAGTTAAGAATCTTAGAATTTTCAGAATGCGAAATTGGTGAATTGGCAAGATGTGAAAAATTGAGAATTCGGGAATTCAATTTTTAACATTATGACATTTACTTGATTATGTATGTTGGTGAATTGAGACATCAAAGACTTGTATGTTAATGCCTCTAAGCTGGAATAGAAATAGGACTAAGAAATATCAAATATGTCATAAATAACGCCATGTAACGCCATGTAATGTATACGGAATCTGCGACAATATCTCATAATCGTCCAAAATTCAACTTATGCATTTGTTTTGCCGGACCTTATTTCAGATCGATTGTAATATGGACTGAAAAGGCATTGAAGTAAAAAATTACAGTCAAAAGAACATTCAGGAAGGGTATGGGAGCGTGGAACCCAAGTAAAACCCCCTTAACTTAGAAATAATCAAGGAAAAATCGCGGTTTTTTACCGAAATCGGGGGAAAGGGGGTCCGTTGCACGTCCGGGGAATAACACGTACAGTTAGTGTACTGGCCGTACATTTTCTGTACGGTCCGTACAGTTATCGCCGATAGTTATCGACATCGGTGATATCGCCGATAATAACCGATAAATATCGGTTATTTATCGGCGATAACACCGATAACGATATATTGTACCAATATATCGAACTTCGGGTACCTGAAAAAAGGTCCATATCGGTTATCGACAAATCCTTACCGATACACAACACTCTTTTGACTTGTGGATTGCCAAGCATACAGCCAGTGATTTTTCATTGATTTTACTTGCGAGAGCGTGACAAGTTTTTCTACAGCTGTATTAAAATGCTGCATTTTTGTTCACTCTTTTTTGGTTCAGACAGCCGGTTTCATAATTTTCTTGCCTGTGATAGATAGACAATATACCTCACCCTCAGTTCCTCATAATGTCAGAGGTAACATGATGTGACAGGCATATGTGTCATAAGTCACATGGGTATAGGCGTGCCTTCCATTTGCGGCAACAGGTGCTTGTTGTCATGTTTGGCTGGTTGGGTTTAAGGTTTGTCTGTACAATGTTTTTGGCTTGCCAATCCATTCCTGCTGCCAGTATGATTGACAATATCGGGGTAATAGAGAAATAGTTCGTACAATCAGTCTCTTGGTACAAAGGGTGGAAATACACATCTCTAAATAAACAGACAGCGGGGACTGTTTTGTGTGTTTTCTTTCTTTGGAGTTATCATAACTCTTGTGTCACTTGTTTGCTATGTTAGTAAGTCAGCGTTTACCAGACCACTTTGACGTGTCTTTCACAGGTCATTGAAGGCAAGTTCTGAAGGCAGAATCGTTTTATGACAGTATTTACCTGTGGCAGCAAGTTTTTCCTGGTAAATTTATGGTATTGTAATGCTTTTTTTTGCAGGCAATCAGCCGGGAAACTTTCTCACGCCTGCAACAGTTTTCCAAAGAGACCCGATGTCATTGAATCAGAAATGACGACAAGGAATCAGGTCATACGATATCCTCGCAGTTCACAAGATCGAGAAAAAACTTCTGAGCTTGAATAAGACGATGAAGCTTGACTGATTAGTGCATTTAACCTTTTTAGAAAAGCTTTGCGGTTTGGCAGAATGTCCTTTGGCTTAACATCGGATTCGAGTTTTAGCTTTAAGGTTGACATTAATTCAGTTCCTTTGGCATGCACTGGAGAAAAAATCTTTTGCATCGCACTGTCCACCATTTGGGTCGTCTCTGTTTCAAATTTTCCTGAAATTCATTCCTTTCATTCCCGTTCCCCGACCCATTTTGTCGCCTAGTCAAAATTGTAGTAGTCAAATATATGGAGGTGACGTGCTATTGAACGCCGAGTGATGCAACGAAGTACAGTTTCATATTTTCAGCAATGGAAGTTCTCAAGATTGTTCTTGTAAAATGTCAACTTTCAGTTCTGAATGATGACATGGACAAACAGAAAGCAGAAACGTGAAGTTGGTGAAATTCAACAGGTTGTTTGCAAAATACCAGCTCTAAAACATCCTTGTGAAAGAAATTACAATATGTATTTCTCAGAGGAATATATAGCTAATTGATGGTTAAAGCTGTTAAAAAATGGGCTATTATTAACATCCGATAAGTTAGTGGTGAAATGGTTACCAGTCCGTTTTCTTGTTATCTTCTACTATAGGCATATGGTAACCATGTTTGTTAGGCAATGAGGTTGTCACCTATGAACTAAACAGGCCCTCGTTTTCTTGGGAGTGAAAACAGCCCGTTTGCAGCAATCATGATTTCTGCTTCCCCCGAATGCACAAAATTCAGCTATAGATTGATCTACAATGGCGCGAACATTGGAGATGTCATGCTTGAATTCGTATATCTTAGGGTCGGTAAGTTTTAGATAGTTTTACGGAATTCGAGCGTTTTAACCTCCCGTGACAAAGTATTGCGTTCCATTTCTATCCGCTACAGATATCTTGCCCACATTAAATCCTCTAACAGATGTTTGCATGATTGACCAGCCTGAGCAAAGACAAGCCACTACACCTGGACGCGGAAGTGTCTTGTGACTACATGCCACAAGTGACTTCATGCCACAAATGGCTTCATGCCACGAATGACTTCATGCCACAAATGACTTCATATTTGAGATTACGGACGATGACATCTGATTTTATTCTTTGGTAAACCATAGTAAAACCGTTTCAAGAGCCCTTCTCTCCAAGTTCATTCAAGTCAAAATTCTCAACTAAACCGCATTTGACGTATGTACAACAACAAAACGCATGAGAGAAAAAAAATTGTATTGTCTTTGGGGCACAAGTGACGAGATGTAAACGTTCCACCGTTTAGATAGAATCATTTTGTTTGTTGATACTTCCAAAAATTCTCCTATTGGAAAATTTTCCCACTGGAAGTGTGCATGCCAGAAATATAAAACTTCTCCATCATGCAAAACTGAACTTCTGTCATGCAAACTTGTTTACAACAAATAGAATGCAAACAATTTTGTTTTTCAGTTACATATTCAAAACATAAGATGCAACTCGGATATCCTCTCTTTCCAGTTATTGCGGTCAACCGTTCAGTGCCATAAGTGTAACCAAAATTTTCTAATGTCCGAATGAGTAGATTTCATAGACAAAATTCCCATGGTAAATCAGTGCCACATGTACATTTGGATAAACGAAACGTACTTGTGTTATATTTAAAAATTAAAAGAGAAGGACATTCACTTCTAAATCAAAGAGATTGCTCTCATGGAAACTACCATAAACAAAGGAGCCAACATCTAAATGAATTTTCTAACAAGTACGAAAGTAAAACAGGCAATGTCAAATGCTCTATTCAACTAAACGCGAAAAAATACCGTAATAACTAAAATAAATCATAAAAGAAAGAAAAAACCCCCTTTTCAACAACTCAGGAATATTACTCCAGCAAGCATTAAAACCTTTGAAACAAGAATTAGTCTTCTACAAACGGGCGCCAATATAGATACGAGCGTTTGCAGCACAGAGCAATTTTCGGAATCACAAGTCGCCACGTGCTCCAAGCGTGATTGTCCCACAACCGGATTGAACCATATTTATGGTGCTAGGTTATGGTATTAACTCCAGTTATAGGCCAAAGGCATTTTTTGTTGGTTCGAGAAGCACATTCGGCGAGATAGGGAACCCAGATTCCTTTCGCCGAATCGTGAACTTGAAGATATCCGTTGCCGAAGCATCTCCAGCCGAGACAATTATCTCCCAGAGGACAAGTCGGGTCCCAGTTCTCATACGCCCATTCCCTGCCTGTGTACTTAAATGGTTTGCACAAACACGTGTTTGCCGGAGAGTCGTCTTCTGCATGGCACGAAAGGGCGGCAGACACATCGACGAGGAGAAGAAGGCCGAGAGCAAGAGCTACAAAGCACAAGCCGCGATAAGAAGCCATGGTGATGACAAGACTGGAGAGAATTCTCTCGTGCTGAACGAGTGATGGTGATGAAATTGCTGAGGGATGAATTTGGCGACTGTGAGTAAGCGCTTTATATCGATCCTAATAATGTACTTTGACCGACCGTTTAACGCCCAGTTCTGTTGCCAGTTACCGCCGTCGGGCGTCGTTCAGATCTCCAAGGGCCAGGCACAAGCGAGAAGGGGAACGGTTTTCTCTCTCCGGTTGTTTGTGATTGCGCACTTTGACGTCATCTTCACATTTGCGTGCGCTTTTTTTTTGTACCACTTTGGCCGGCGGTTGACTTTGCAGCGCACTAATCTATCGCTGCACTAAACGTGTGGCGTGCGCACGCAGCTAATGTGTAGAGGTTATTATATTATATTATAACCTACAGAGGTTCTGGAGTGTCCTTTGTGCACACGCGTGGGACGACGAGACTGCAATTCGACCAAATTGGCCGTCAGCTCTTGGACTTTTGCCGACCGTCATCATCCGCCGGCCGGCTCTCCCTTGCGAAATGCGACACGTCCGATTGGTGACTCGCACTGAATTTTTTTTCGGTACGGTCTGGCTAAAAAGAGATCGGCGAATTTCCTCCCGGTTGAAAACAGTGTACGGCTCATCAGTTGACCGTTCGATAGTGGTCAGCGCTCCAACTGAAGGAATACAGTCCGTACCAATATTTGACAAACGTCGCAGGTGCGAAACATTCAGGTCAACGACGGACAGAGGTCGCTATGGGGTACCCGAATCCGTACACGATCCGTACCCGAACGGCAGCGTCGGCTCCGGACGGATTAGGGTGTAAAACTTTCGGGTGCATGCTAGATTCGGCTGGGTTGTCGAGAGAAAAATACAAACAAATTCGGGTACGGCCGGGTAATCAAAAAAATAAAAACTGAAGGTTTCTTAGGTACGTTGAGCTACAGTACTGTAGTTCCCATACTATCCAACATTATTGTACTTTGTACTTTCGGTATCGTGGAAGGTATAAGGGAGATGTAACACTAATTTTGTACTTATTCGGGTACGGGCGGGTACGAGTAGTCGCGAGAAATCGAGTTTCGGTTAACTTTTTTTTCCGTAAACACGTATCGGTTACCGGGTAACAATTTAGGAGCGTGACATAACCCGGCAAGATTTCGGGTGTTAAGATTAAAAAAAAAAAAATGTCGAATTCGGGTATTTGAAATTTTGACTTTTGCGACCTCCGACAACTGATAGGCATTCTGGTCGAATTGAAATCGTTGAATCGCAACCGCACGATCTTATGTGTTGAAATACTGAATGTCTACACACGCGCTAGAGGAAGAGGTTGTAAATCGACGGGTGTGAAACACGATCCTCTATTCGAAGCGCTATTGTGAGCGATTATTAACGGTTCCATAGCGAATGACATTTAATTAAGCACTTTTTTATATACAATCACATTATGTTGGCCCTCCATTTTGAAATACGGTAAATGGCTACATGATGGTGGATTATGAATTGGCAGTGGCGGGAGAGAGGCCCGGAATTAGTTCGGTGGATCTTAAATACCAATTGAGAAGAGAAATGCAAGAGAATTATGTTTAGATTTCAATTGGTTTATTTGGGATTCTCGATTTTAAAAGAGTTAAAACCGACGTGTTTTCAAGAAAACTCTTATAATGTCACGCATTTGCTACAGATTGTGTTCCCTATTTGTGAGAAAACAAAGTTTCATTTATCATGTGTACATGAATGGATAAAATTTGAGGTGGAATATTTTATAATTAGTAAGTTTCTCTCCTGTTCCAACACTAAGGTACATGACGAAACAAATTGCCTCTTTTTAGGTACATAATCACCTCAACGAGTCCAACTTGTCCATAGGAACATAAATCTAAGTATAACCCACACCAAGCAATGAAAATTCAGATTCTATAATTGAACAACATAAAAATTGAGAAGAATTAAACAATCAAATAACTCAATTGATTGAACAAATGTACTAGTATAAATGAATAACGATTGGGAATTGGTACCCGTATAGTATGCATTAGTCAAAAGGCCAGACGTATCATTTAAAAGGGATATATATGGAACTCGAAAACTCATTTTGATTATCGTGAAATAATCCACAAAGTAATATACAAAATATGCACAGGTATAAGTATAAACAAGTATTTAGTCTATATATGATTTATGTTAAAAATTGACAAATACATTTTTGAACGACACATTTGTCTTGCAAATAGTATTGGCTAACACGAGAACTGAATAGTATTTGTATAAATCCTGTAAAACATGTGGTTTTTTCCTGCCATTTTTTTTCGGGTTTTTAAGTATTTAAGGATTTTCTTAGGTCCAAAGGACCCTTCTAGGGCACGTACGCTATGATAACAAAATAAAAAGACCAAATTTAAATAATAATAGGAGCTTCTAGTGTTTTAGGATTTTTTAGGGTTTTTCAGGTTTTTGATATTTTAAGATTTTCTATGGTCCAGAGGACCCTTCCAAAGCGCGTAGGATGGGGATAGATGATTTAGAAGACCGAATTTAAATAAAAACAGGGTTTTTGAGGGTTAGTAGGGTTTTAGGGCTTTTTATGGGTATTTTTTATGGTTTTCAGGTTTTTGAGTATTAGGGTTTTTTTAGGGTTTTAGGGTTATTTAGGAATATATATGGTTTTGAGTATTTTAGCATTTTTTAATGGTCTAGAGGACCCTTCTAGGGCTCGTACGCTGTACGCTAGGGATAAATAATTAAAAAGACCAAACTTAAATAGAGTTAGGTGTTTAGGAGAGTTATTAGGGTTTTATTGTTTTTTGGGGTTTTTTAGGGCTTTTTTAGGCTTTTTTGGGTTTTTCGGGTTTTTGAATATTTTAGGATTTTCTAAGGTCTAAAGGACCGTTCCAGGGCTCGCACGCTGGCGATGAATAATTAAAAAAACCAAATTTAATTAAAAACATGGTTTGTGAGGGTTAGTAGGGTTTCAGGGATTTTTAGGATTTTTTAGGGTTTTTTAGGATTTTTTAGGGTTTTTTGTGTTTTATAGTATTTAAGCATTTTTTGAAGGTCAAGAGGACCCTTTCAGGAATCGTACTCTATTCGCTGGGGATAAATAATTAAAAAGTCCAAATTTAAATATAAATAGGGTTTTTGAAGGTTAGTAGGGTTTTAGGGGTTTTTAGGGTTTTTTAAGTGTTTTTAGGGTTTTGAGGTTTTTGAGTATTTTAGGATTTTCTAAGGCCCAAAAGACTCTGCTAGGGCTCATACGCTGGGGTTAAATAATTAAAAAGACGAAATTCAAATAGAAACAGGGTTTGAAGGTTAGTAGGGTTTTAGGGTTATTAAGGGTTTTATAGGGTTTTGAGTATTTTAGCATTTTTTAAAGGTCCAAAGGACCCTTCCAGGGCTCGTACGCTGTACGCTGGGGATAAAGAATTAAAAAGACCAAATTTAAATAGAGTTAGGGGTTTTGGAGAGTTATCACGGTTTTATGGTTTTTTAGGGTTTTTTAGGGTTTTTTAGGGTTTTTTAGGGTTTTTTAGGGTTTTTCGGGTTTTTTCGGTTTTTGAGTATTTTAGGATTTTCTAAGGTATTGAGGCCTTCCAAGGCTCGTACGCTGGGGATAAATAATAAAAAGACCAAATTTAAGTATAAATAGGGGTTTCAGAGAGTTATTCGGGTTTTAGGGAGTTTTAGTGGTTTTTTAGGGTTTTTCGGGTTTCTGAGTATTTTAGGATTTTCTAAGGTCTAGAGGACCCTTCCAGGGCTCGTACGCTGGCGATAAATAATTGAAAAGACCAAATTTAATCAAAAACATGGTTTGTGAGGGTTAGTAGGGTTTCAAGGATTTTTAGGGTTTTTTAGGGATTTTTAGGGTTTTTGGGGTTCTAAAGGACCCTTTCAAGGCTCGTACTCTGTAAGCTTGGGATAAATAATTAAAAAGTCCAAATTTAACTAAAAATAGGGTTGTTGAGGGTTAGTAGGGATTTAGGGTTTTATAGGGTTTTTTAGGGTTTTTTGGGTTTTGTAGTATTTAAGCAGTTTTTAAAGGTCTAGAGGACCTTTTCAGGGCTCTTACGCTGTTCACTTGGGATAAATAATTAAAAAGTTCAAATTTAAAAAAAAATAGGGTTTTGAGGGTTAGTAGAGTTTTAGGGTTTTATAGGTTTTTTTGGGTTTTTTAGGGTTTTTTGGGTTTTAGAGTACCTAAACATTTTCTGAAGGTCTAGAGGACCCTTTCAGGGCTCGTACTCTGTATGCTGGGGATAAATAATTAAAAAGTCCAAATTTAACTAAAAATAGGGTTTTTGAGGGTTAGTAGGGATTTAGGGTTTTATAGGGTTTTTTAGAGTTTTTTAGGGTTTTAGAGTATTTAAGCAGTTTTTGAAGGTCTAGAGGTTTCGTAGGTACGTTCCGCTACAGTACAGCACTGTAGTGCCCATACTATCCAACATTATTGTACTTTGTACTTTTGGTATCGTGGAAGGTATAAGGGAGATGTAACACTAATTATGTCCTTATTCGGGTACGGGCGGGTACGGGTAGTCGCGAGAAATCGAGTTTCGGTTAACTTTTTTTTCCGTAAACACGTATCGGTTACCGGGTAACAATTTAGGAGCGTGACATAACCCGGCGAGATTTCGGGTGTTAAGATTAAAAAAAAAATAATGTTGAATTCGGGTATTTGAAATTTTGACTTTTGCGACCTCCGACAACTGATAGGCATTCTGGTCGAATTGAAATCGTGGAATCGCAACCGCACGATCTTATGTGTTGAAATACTGAAGGTCTACACACGCGCTAGATGAAGAGGTTGTAAATCGACGGGTGTGAAACACGTTCCTCTGTTCGAAGCGCTATTGTGAGCAATTATTAACGGTTCCGTAGCGAATGACATTTAATTAAGCACTATTTTATATACATTCGCATTATGTTGGCCCTCCATTTTGAAATACGGTAAATGGCTACATGATGGTGGATTATGAAATGGCAGTGGCGGGAGAGAGGCCCGGAATTAGTTCGGTGGATCTTAAATACCAATTGAGATGAGAAATGCAAGAGAATTATGTTTAGATTTCAATTGGTTTATTTGGTATTCTCGATTCCAAAAGAGTTAAAGCCATACGTGTTGTTAAGAAAACTCTAATAATGTCACGCATTTGCTACAGATTGTGTTCCCTATTTGTGAGAAAACAAAGTTTCATTTATCATGTGTACATGAATGGATAAAATTTGAGGTGGAATACTTTATAATTAGTGAGTTTCTCTCCTGTTCCAACACTAAGGTACATGACGAAACAAATTGCCTCTTTTTAGGTACATAATCACCTCAACGAGTCCAACTTGTCCATAGGACCATAAATCTAAGTATAACCCACACCAAGCAATGAAAATTCAGATTCTATAATTGAACAACATAAAAATTGAGAAGAATTAAACAATCAAATAACTCAATTGATTGAACAAATGTACTAGTATAAATGAATAACGATTGGGAATTGGAACCCGTACAGTATGCATTAGTAAAAAGGCAGACGTATCATTTAAAAGGGATATATATGGAACTCGAAAACTCAATTGGTACCCGTATAGTATGCATTAGTCAAAAGGCAGACGTATCATTTAAAAGGGATATATATGGAACTCGAAAACTCATTTTGATTATCGTGAAATAATCCACAAAGTAATATACAAAATATGCATAAGTATAGGTATAAACAAGTATTTAGTTTATATATGATATATGTTAAAAATTGACAAATACATTTGTGATCGACACATTTGTCTTGCAAATAGAATTGGCTAATACGAGAACAGAATAGTATTTGTATAAATACTGTAAAACATGTGGTTTTTTCCTCCCATTTTTTTCGGGTTTTTAAGTATTTAAGGATTTTCTAAGGTCCAAAGGACCCTTCTAGGGCACGTACGTTAGGAATAACAAAATAAAAAGACCAAATTTAAATAATAATAGGAATTTCGAGTCTTTTAGGGTTTTTTAGGGTTTTTCAGGTTTTTGATATTTTAGGATTTTCTATGGTCCAGAGGACCCTTTCAAGGCGCGTACGATGGGGATAGATGATTTAGAAAACCGAATTTGAATGAAAAATGGTTTTTGAGGGTAAGTAGGGTTTTAGGGTTTTTTATGGTTTTTTTATTGTTATTTTCATGGTTTTCGGGTTTTTGAGTATTTTAGGAGTTTATAAGGTCCACAATACCCTTTCAGGGCTCGTACGCTTGGGTTAAATAATTAAAAAGACCAAATTTATATTAAAACGGGTTTCCGAGGGTTATTAGGGTTTTATGGTTTTTTAGGGTTTTCTAGGGTTTTTTAGGGTTTTCTAGGGTTTTTTAGGGTTTTTTGATTTTTTGAGTATATCACGATTTTCTAAGGTATAGAGGACTCTTTCAGGGTGTTAGGGTTTTTTAGGTTTATTTTTTGGGTTTTTGGGGTTTTAGAGTATTTTATGATTTTTTGAGGTCTAGTTGACCCTTCCAAGCCCTTCCAGGGCTCGTACGATGGCGATAAATAATTGAAACGACCAAACTATAATAAAAACATGGTTTTAGAGGGTTAGTAGGGTTTTAAGATTTATTATATTTTTTGGGGTTTTTTCGGTTTTAGAGTATTTTAGGATTTTCTAAGGTCCAGTTGACCCTTTCAAAGCTTGTACGATGGGGATAAATAATTGAAAAGACCAAATTTAAATAAAAACTTGGTTTTTGAGGGTCAGTTGGGTCTTATGGTGTTTTAGGGCCTTTAAGGTTTTCTGGATTTTTAGGGTATTTTAAGGATTTTTTAGGGGTTTTGTAGGGTTTTTTAGGCTTTTTAGGGTTTTAGAGTATTTTAGGATTTTCTAAGGTCCACAAGACCCTTTCAAGGCTCGCACGCTTGGGATAAATAATAAAAAAGACCAAATTTAAATAACAAATAAGGGTTTCAGAAGGTAATTACGATTTTAAGGTTTTTTAGGGTTTTTCAGGTTTTTTAGTATTTTAGGATTTTCTAAGGTCCAATGGACCCTTCCATGGCGCGTACGCTGGCGATGAATAATTGAAAAGACCAAATTTAATTAAAAACATGGTTTTTGAGGGTTAGTAGGGTTGTAGGGTTTTTTGGGTTTTAGTGTATTTAAGCATTTTTTGAAGGTCTAGAGGACCCTTTAAGAGCTCCTACTTTGTACGCTGGGGATTGATTATTAAAAAGTCATAATTTAAATAAAAATAGGGTGTGTGAGGGTTATTACGATTTTAGGGTTTTTAAGGGTTTTTAAGGGTTTTTTTAGGGTTTTTCGGGTTTTTGAGTCTTTTAGGATTTTCTAAGGTCTACAGGACCCTTCTAGGGCTCGTTCGTTGGCGAAAAGTATTCGAAAATACCAAATTTAAGTAAAAACAAGGTTTTTGTGTGTTAGTAGAGTTTTTAGGGTTTTTTGGGTTTTAGAGTTTTTAGGGTTTTTTGGGTTTTAGAGTATTTTAAGCATTTTTTGAAGGTCGGACCCTTTCAAGGTTCGTACTCTTTTTGCTCGGGATTAATAATTAAAATGTCCAAATTTAAATAAAACAGGGTTTTTGAGGGTTATTATGGTTTTAGGCATAGTTCAAAAGTAGGTGACCATACGCCCATACAATATGCCTATTGTAAGCAAAACATACAATATGGCCTTAAGACCCATATTGTATTGGCCGCAAAATGAAATAAAATAGTAACAGGGTTGAGTTGCACATCGATCGATGGAGAATTAAATGTCATGTCTAAATTTGAAAAAAAAATCGGACAAAAAAATCTTTTTCTGTGAGTTTTGAGCGACTTTTTATTTGAACCGTCGATTCGACCGATCTGACGGTCGTTGATGAAAGTAACGATCTAAGAAGATCACATGAAAAGCCCATAACACAACTTACGATTGGACTGCTGTCAGATTCGGACGATCGGACGGTCGCTGATGAAAGTAGCGATCTAAGAAGATCACATGGAAAGCCCGTAACACAACTTACGCTAAAGGCGGCCTACAAAAGGCCTACCAAAAAACGCCTACTTTTGAACTATGGTTTTAGGGTTTTTTAGGGTTTTTAAGAGTTTTTAGGGTTTTTAGTTTTTGAGTATTTTAGGATTATCTGAAGCCTAAAAGACTATGCCAAGGCTCATACGCTGGGGTAAATAATTATAAAGACGAAATTCAAATAAAAATAGGGTATTGAAGGTTAGTAGGGTTTTAGGGTTTAGAGGGTTTTGAGTATTTTAGCATTTTGTTAAGGTTTAGAGGACCCTTCTAGGGCTCCTACGCTGGCGATGAATAATTGAAAATACTAAATTTTATTTAAAACATGGTATGTGAGAGTTAGTACGGTTTCAAGGTGTTTTAGGGTTTTTTAGGATTTTTTTGGGTTTTACAGTATTTAAGTCTAGAGGATCCTTTCAGGGCTCGTACTCTGTACGCTGGGAATAAATAATTAAAATGTCTAATTCTAAGTAAAATAGGGTTTTGGAGGGTTAGTAGGGATTTTTAGGGTTTTTTGGGTTTTAGAGTATTTAAGCAGTTTTTGAAGGTCTAGAGGACCCTTTCAGGGCTCGTACTCTTTACGCCGGGGATAAATAATTAAAAAATCCAAATTTAAATAAAAATATGGTTTTTGAGGGTTATTAGAGTTTTAGGGTTTTTTAGGTTTTTTTAGGGTTTTTCGGGTTTTTGAGTATTTCAAGATTTTTCTAAGGTCTAGAGGACCCTTCCAGGGCTCGTTCGCTAGCGATTAGTATTCGAAAAGACCAAATTTAAATAATAACAAGGTTTTTGTGTGTTTGTAAGGTTTAGGGTTTTTTAGGGTTATTTAGAGTCTTTTGCGTTTTAGAGTATTTAAGCATTTTTTGAAGGTCTAGAGGACCCTTTCGGGGCTCGTACGCTGTTCGATGGGGGTAAATAATTAAATAGTCCAAATTTAAATAAAAATAGATTTTTGAGGGTAATTGAGGTTTAGGGATTTTTAGGGTTTTTAAGGGTTTTTAGGATTTCTAGGTTTTTGAGTATTTTAGGATTTTCTAAGGCCCAAAGGACTCTGCCAGGTTTATACGATGGGGTTAAATAATTAAGAAGACGAAATTCAAGTAAAAATAAGGTTCTGCTGGTTAGTACGGTTCTAGGGTTTTTTAGGTTTTTTTAGGGTTTTTTAGGTTTTTTAGGGTTTTTTGGATTTTAAAGTATTTAAGCATTTTTTGAAGGTCTAGGGGACCCTTTCACGGCTCGTACTCTTTACGCTGGGTATAAATATTTTAAAAGTCCAAATTTAAATAAAAATAGGGTTTTTGAGGGTTATTAGGGTTTTAGGGTTTTTTAGGTTTTTTTAGGGTTTTTCGGGTTTTTGAGTATTTTAGGATTTTCTAAGGTCTAGAGGACCCTTCTAGGGCTCGTTCGCTGGCTATTAGTGTTTGAAAAGACCAAATTTTAATAATAAGAAGGTTTTTGTGTGTTAGTAGGGTTTTAAGGTTTTTTAGGGTTTTTTAGAGTCTTTTGGGTTTTAGGGTATTTAAGCATTTTTTGAAGGTCTAGAGGACCCTTTCGTGGCTCGTACGCTGTTCGCTGGGGGCAAATAATTAAATAGTCCAAATTTAAATAAAAATAGAGTTTTTGAGGGTAATTGAGGTTTTAGGGTTTTTTAGGGTTTTTAAGGATTTTGAGGTTTTTGAGTATTTTAGGATTATCCAAGGCCCAAGGACTCTGCCAGGGCTCATACGCTGGGGTTAAATAATTAAAAAGACGAAATTCAAATAAAAATAGGGTTCTGTTGGTTAGTAGGGTTCTAGGGTTTTAAGGGTTTTTTAGGGTTTTTCAGGTTTTTTAGGGTTTTTTGGGTTTTAGAGTATTTAAGCATATTTTGAAGGTCTAGAGGACCTTTTCAGGGCTCGTACGCTGTACGTTGGGGACAAATAATTAAATGTTCCAAATTTCATTAAAAATAGGGTTTTTGAGGATTAGTATGGTTTTAGGGTTTTTTAGGGTTTTTTTAGGGTTTTTTGGGTTTTAGAGTATTTAAGCATTTTTTGAAGGTCTAGACGACCCTTTCTGGGCTCGCTGGGGATAAATAGTTAAAAAGTCCAAATTTAAATAAAAATAGGGTTTTTGAGGGTTAGTAGGGTTTTAGGTTTTTTTAGGGTTTTTTAAGGTTTTTACGGTTATTCGGTTTTTGAGTATTTTAGGATTTTCTAAGGCCCAGAGGACTCATCCTGGGCTCATACACTGGGGTTAAATAATTAAAAAGACGAAATTCAAATAAAAACAGGGTTTTGAAGGTTAGTAGGGTTTTTGGGTTTTTTGGATTTTTTAGTATTTTAGGATTTTCTAATGTCCAGAGGACAATTGTAGGACTCATACGCTCGGGATAAATAATTGCAATGACCAAATTTGAATACAAACAAGAGTTTTTGAGTTTTTTAGGGTTTTTTTAGGGTTTTACGGGTTTCGAGGATTTTAGGATTTTCTAAGGTCCTTTCAACCGTGGAAGTTGAAGGCCCCCACTGCTAGCCCTTAACGAGGACATCGAGGAGGCCGAGATAGAGGGTTAGGAAGACATCACAAAAAACTAAGAAGCGACTTGCTAAAGCTAAGGGTCGACGTGTCAAAGGTCATCAATGGCGTGGAAACCTCTGAAGTGGAAGATTTCACAAGGATTCTGCAAAGTTTGGAGTGCCCCAAATGCATAGGATTCTGTAAAAGAAGTGGAAATTTTTATGTTTACTTATAAACAGTATATTTTTTGGAAGGAGGCTAATTTCAGTCGGCATGGAATCGACCTACAACAGTTCCTCATTTCTTTTTAGAGAGGTTCGTCCACGTCATCATTTACTTTTTGGTCCAGATTAAAGATATAAAATCCGTTCTTAACTATCTCCAATATATCATAAAACTCAAAAATTTGGGAAAAATGGTTGGTCATTCGCTAATGATGTTTATGGCTTTTTCCGATGACTTTTGTATCGAAACCGCACCAAATTTGGTGGAATTCTATTCCCTCCTCTTATGGTGGAGAAGTATCCACAAATGTTTTCATTTAGTGATAAACCATAAAAGACGGGATAGAGGCAATCAATGCGATTTTCCGATATCAACATGGTTAAACAATCATCTGAAAATGTCCAACCTTGACCTGCAAGACCACCTGAGGCTTGCAACAAAGGTCAAAGGAGCTACAACAGTTGTTTGGCAATGACATCACAAAACGACTTCTAGTGAAGAGATTGTCCACTCCTCGATTCCGCTTTTTGCAATGCAACATACCGACAAAAATATTGAACACTATTTTAAGAAAGATAAATAGCCTGAAAATGGTTCAGGTCTGTTCAACATTCTTAGCTTGAAATTAGAATACCATCAGGTCAAAATTGAACTTTTTGGTAAAGGAAATGGCCCGCTTCTTGGGTCCTCTCTTGAAAATCGGGTGAAGCCAAGCTATGAGGCATTCATAAAGGCGAAAGTAGAGGAAAGTCATCATTTCTGAAAAATTGTCTTCAATCCAGCAACCAGGGCATTTGAAACCAGATTTGGAGGTCCATCAACGTGTCCAAAAGTGTGAATGTAGGAAATCCTACATTCACTCGTTCTGCTTTTAGCTTTTTATGAAAGATCTTTGTTTATCGTCATGTTTTCCGCTGGTACTTATTCTATTTTTTGCCGTATGGTGAGCCTACGACATGCAGGCTAAAAAAAAAGAATGTTGATCAATGCTTTCAGTTTTTCAGTCAATTGTGGAATAGCCGTTTATGGTTATTCTATGGGCTCACCCCATCCAATGTACGAAGACCAAAAGACTGAAATTACTGGGAGATTTTGTAGTAGGGGTGAAGATGAAGAGGATGTAAACGGCGGAAAGCAAGGCGAGCAAGGCGTGATTTAAAAAAATTTGAGGATGACATGTTTTTAAGTGTGTGATTATATTTAAATGCTATTGCGGAGAAGCTCAAATGTGTGCAGGCTAAAAATGATTTTGAATTTCCGATTTGGCAAAAGTGTTTTTTTTTTAGACATTATTGCCACAACAATCACCAATTCGTTGTTGGGATTTATAATTACTGTTGCATTGTTTGCCTGGATTTATGTCCCAGGTCATGGTTGGAATAGAATTCAGGAGCCCCGTTAAGTCTGTACCAAGGAAATTTAAATGTCAAATATTACATCAGTAAGCTTCGATTTAGCTTTTGTGCATATATGTCCTTCCCTCCTTTTAATTCAACAAACTCGACAAAAACAAAGATGCAACAATAATAAAGATGCATAGGGTTTTGTTTCATCATGAGTAAGATTTAGCGCATCACAAACTTGGTGACAGAAAAAAAAAAAAAAGACACAAGGTAACAACACCTTTTTGCGATTTTCTTTGCAAGTAAAGCAAAAACCAACAAAGAGAATACACAAAAGGGAAAACCGATTCTTGATTAATAATAAGTAAGAGGAAATGAAAAATTTCCTGCACAAGTAACAGAAAACATGCGATCAAGTATTTACAATTAGCTAGCCTAACATATATTTACAACTATCTGGCTAAGAAAATCACAATAAGATTAGATTTTCTAGCAGAAAAACGAAATGCTCGAGTACCCTTGCAACACCGGCTGGATCTCAGATGCGACAAGTCAGATTGGAAGACACGAACAGTATTCATTTCCCTGGTTAGGTTACGGTACGGCAGAACGAAGATCAACTGCAAGTTGAAAATAGTGTACAGATTATAATTGACCGTCAACGCCCCAACAGAAGGAACATAGTCTGTACCAATATTCGACAAACCTCACAGTGCGAAACATTCAGGTCAACGACGGATGGGCATTCCGGTCGAATTGAAGTCGTTGAATCGCAGCCACACGCGTCTGAAGTCTCGATTTTTGAAGACTGAAATTCCTGCACGCGCGCCACATGAAGAGACCGCGAGGAAAAGTGGATGCTACAGTATGACCACCCTTGAATCGCTCATCCGTCGCGCGTTCGGCCGGTGCCAAAGACAAGGCATCGGCGCTCGTCGGGGTAAATGTTTTGGTATGTGTCACCCAAGTTGAGGTTTAGGACGCTATTGTCGGTCGGAATTTGTACCGCGGTAAGAGGAATCACAAAGCAAGAGTTTTGGAAGTAGCTCTTCGGTGCCTGCAATAGATGCCAAACTGTATCCCTTAAGCCTCCGTCCATAGATGCCAAACTGTATCCCTTAAGCCTCCGTCCAGCTATGCTCTAATAGAGTCGAATCCTTGTCAAGTTGTTATAGCTATACAATGTTTATGATCTGCCACTAGTTGGTCTCTATGTTCCACACGGTTTACAAGTCCATGAGCAAACTAGTTGATTTTCAATTACTCAAATAGACCAGTGAACAAACTTACAGTTGGAGGCACGAAGTTTCGTTACTTGAATCTTTCAATTTTTGAAACTTACCGAATTAAAAGTGCGAAACTTGATCTGAGCTTGTTGTCCGTTGACATAAAACTGGTCACCAGTGCCGGTTCCGGCCTTATCCGAGCAGATGAAAGAGGCCTCTCCGGAACTATCGACTTCAATAATCTCTCCACTCACGGAGTCCATAACGTATGGCCCTACTCCCGTGTCAGTCGATCCGTCCAGACTGAAACAAACAGACCACAATTTTGGTGTTAGTTTTATTTCTGTTTTCGAATGAACACAATGTATGAAACAAACATATCGAATAGATGGATTGCTAAAATATAATGCATCGTAATTTCAAAGTAGAAAGGAAAATAAGATTCGTGTTCTGTGCACTTCCTCACAGATTTTAATTCCTTGGTATATCGTTGGAATTATTTGATTTTCAAAAGCGTGAAAAATCCAAATTTTCGCATGGAAAACGGTAAGATTGATTAAAGGATTGGTGTGATTCCGTGACAGTTACTTCAAAATTGAGACCGTTGAACGGTTTTGAATTAGATGATCAAGAAAAGTACAATACTCGAATTGGACGTTTGGATCCGGACTTAATGGTTCACTATGCAAACCTGCTCATTATCAGCCTCCGAATAACTCTTTTGAAATTGAATGGTAAAATAAACATAAAATTGTGGCATTATAGACGACCCGCCAGAGAACTTGTAGATCAGAAGTCAAACATTTCCCCTCAAACTGGATGATATAGCTTTTAAAATATACGTCACAAAATGACCGAAAATAATTCAACATTCTGATATCTGGACAGAAAATAGGATTTAAGAAATATCATTCATTTTATCAGGCGCAAATTAGAAGTGGACATTGCAACAAGGAGGGAAAAAAATCCACAAAAATGTATAATATCAAGAAATGTTTGGATCTTCAAAGATTGTGACTGCAAATGAATAAACTGTTTTTGAATCATGTTTTCAATAAAACTTTATGTATCGAATAAGTTTCGTTAAGTGCCAAAAATATCTATTAATTACAGAATAGGTTATAGATTGAAAAGCATAATCCGATCAGATTTGTAATATTGATTCTATGAGCATTCAAAAAATATGATTTCACCGCAAAATTTGCTAATTTCCAGCTTCGGCCAAAACACCAAAGAGGTTTAGCTATAATAAGGGAAAAGTAGAGTAGGACCCGAGGTGAGGTAGAGAAAGAGGAAAAGTGAGGGGAAAGACAAGGGGACGAGGGGAGAAGTTCCGAAAGAGAAAAAAGGCGGAAGTAGAGAAAGTCAGAAAAAGTTTTGTACCCACTATCCCGCCGCTATCGTTCACTCACTTCTCTCCCCGCTCTCAAAATCCCCTTTCTCCTCCCCCACACTCAATTCTCCTCAGTTCTTTCCCGCCTTGCCCATTCCCCTTTTCACCGCTATCTACCTGCCTACCTTCGCACCTTCTTACCTATTTCCCTACCTACCCTACTCCCTCTCTCCATTTCCCCCTCCCTCCCTCTCGACTCCCCCTTTTTCACTCTCCGCACCTCCTCCTTTCTCTCCCTCTCTGCTGCCCACCTTCGCTCTCATCACTCTCTCTTCCTCTAGCCTCTCCACCCTACTCCAGGCTGATGATTTCCAGCTCAATTATTCAATGTAAAGAATTCATATTTTCATATTTCAATATGGAAACGCACCCAAATGGAGAAAGCGAGTCGGGTCTCGGATTCTACCTGATGCTTGGGATGGTGTCGTTGTCCGGGGAAAGGAAAAAGTCGCAGAGGGGGAAGTAAGTGGAAGAGACCGTCATCAAAGTTCGACCAGACACGCGGTTTGACATTTTCTCACGGCCGCTCCTCATTCCGAAACTGCGCGCAGCCTCCGCACAAGAAATCGTGTGGATCATCGCCATCGCCACGACACACATTGCCAAGCTCCAACCAAGTCTGGGAAATATATTTGCCTTTGTCATGGAGTTCTTTTCCCTCCTCTCTGTCTCTCTTACACTCACCATAGTTGCTCCTTCAACAATAAACATATATTCGAATGCTTGAAGGTTTTGGACGGATTCCCTTTAGGCCGTCGTAAAAGTGGATGTATTCTTGGAGAGTTGTTTCTTCGGTGGTTTATTCCTTCTTCCTAACTAGCTATTTATATGAAATTGCTGCGAGGGTAGAGCCACAGCGCGACGTAGTGATTGCTGCCGCCTAAAAATGAGAGGAAAAAGTTGGAAGCTCCAGATTTGTCGTTGACTAGATCGACGGTTGTAAGCGTGCAGTCGGCTGCGACGCGTGGCAGGTTCAAAATTCCGAGCGGAGAAACGCGGCCAATTGCGGTGGACGGCCGGCAAAGCCGCATTGTAGCACCGAAAAGGAATGTAGCGGTGCCTTGAAAGTACAGGACTGTACCCTGCCGTGTAACAAAAGCTTCAATTCGACCAAATTGGCCGTCAACTGTTGGACTTTTGCCGACCGTCATCGACCGCCGTCCGGCTCTCAAGTGCGACACGATTGGAAGACACGAACTGGATTCACTTCCCCTGGTAAGGTTACGGTACGGCAAAGTTACGGTACGGCAAAACGCAGATTAGCTGCCGGTTGAAAAAAGTGTACGGATCATTAGTTGACCGTTGGATAGTGGTCAACGCCCCAACAGAAGGAACATAGTCCGTACCAATATTTGACAAACCTCGCAGGTTTGAAGCATTCAGGTCAACGACGGATGGGCATTCCGGTCGAATTGAAATCGTTGATTCGCAGCTGCACGCGTCTGAAGTCTCGATTTTTGAAGATTGAAATTCCTGCACGCGCGCCACACGAAGAGGCCGCGAGAAAAGTTGCTGCTACAGTACAGAGGTCGCAAAAGTCAAAATATTACATAACCGAAACCGACCGTTTTTTTTTTTCAAAATCTGAGTAACCGACGCCCGACCGGGTTATGTCACGCTCCAAAATCGTTAACCGTTAACCGATCGGCGTTTACGAAAATAAAATTTAACCGAAACTCGATTTCGCGCGAATAACTGAGCCCGCCCGTAACCAAAAAAGTATAAAATTAATTAATGTACGACTTATGAATAAGCCAATAATTACAATTTGTCGCGTTCCCTAAGATTTGCGAAATCAATAGTGTTTACTACCGTGTCAGATTTGCGACGCTAATCATGATGTTACTTACTTCCACAATATCAAAGAGTACAAAGTACCAAGAATGTTGGATTATAGGGACAGTACAAAATTTTCATGTTTTTGGTTTTTTGGTTGACCGATTGTAACCGATTTTTTTTTTTCTGGTGAATCAACCGACCGTAACCGCCCGACCCCCAAAATTTGGCAACCGAATCCGTTTCGGATCTGGCGCGGGCGGTCGGTTAACCGCCGGTCACGGTTTTGGTTGACCGTTTGCGACGACCTCTGCTACAGTATGACCACCCTTGAATCGCTCATCCGCCGCGCGTTCGCTGTTCGAATCGCGATATTGTAGCGAGTCGAGCTGATTAGCGGTTCTGCAGCCAGTGAAGTTTTATTCATCGCTTATTTGCAGAAGTGTGAATTGCATTGGCATTCCAAAATGCCCCTCAACTTACTTTTCCCACTCTTTATTGCATCCAGAACTTTTTCCATTCATGCACAGATGATAAACGGAAACAAAGAAACATCACGTGTAATCGGGAACGCTCGCTTAGCAATTGCTTGCCAATATTACGCTTGATGGGCAAGGAGTTTGGCTTCAACTGTGTTAACATCTAGAACCTGAAAAAAGGTATTTGGAAGCTAAACTTTCTTCTCCTCCATTTCCCTTCTCAATCAATATTTAAGATCAATCGAACTATTTCCATGCCTTTCTCTCCCGCCGCCGCCACTTTACAACCCATTATCGTATCGCCATTCAACCCATCCCTTGTGCACAAATGCAACCATGTTCAGCCACATGTAAAGGTTCTCGTGCTTGTGGCTCTTGTCACACTTATTTCACCTCTCCTCATGTTCGCCCATGTTACAATGTCCAGCATTCAAGAGTTGAAAGCACCTTACCAGCCAGTAAGGCTGACTCCAACAAATAATCAATCACCAAGACATTGCATCAAAAAATGCCATAATCAGAAAAGCATGAAATGATTCACATTGACTCGTTAAATTTGTCCCTCAATGTCTGATTTATTTACATTACACATAGGACATCTCCTATTTGGCATCACTCGCATATGAGAGCGATCTCTGTTAATCGGAGCCTGCTAAGATTCACCCACTCAAACTACTCCCCCCAAATGTTAATAAACCTGAAGCAACTAAAGTAACTCCTTAGAAATCTAAATTTCAAGCCAACCGACCCGAACCTGACATCCACTTGCCCATAGTCAAAATGTCACTCTTCCATCAAACTAAACTCACACTACCTTTAAATTCAACATTCCTACACTTATTCCCTGTTCCTTTCAGTTCTTCCTCCGATCCATGCTATTCATTGCTAACATATATAAGTTCTTAATTCCAGTGGTTGAGCTAGACCGTAGTTAAATTAGCAGCACACTCCATTGCAATCAAATGGCCTGCATGTCCTAAACCTCCTCCGTTCGCTCTCTCTATCTTCTCTCCACCTGGCACTCTCGTCCTCCAACTGACCGCAAACTGCCCCTCCGCGGGTATCAAAATTCATGCCAGCCGCAACCAGTTACCAGCCCTCCTAACAACATTTTTCCCGCTAAACTAACTCCCTCGCGGCCCACTGTCGGCCGAGACAGAGGGCGGGGAAGATGACATAAAAAAAAAAAAAAGTGACGTGATAATGTTAAGAGACGACGTGTCAAAGGTTTGCAATGGCGAGGAAAATTCTAAAGCTGATGTGGCAGATTTCACAAGGATTCTGCAAAGTCAGGAGTGCTCCAAACAACTATGTAGCATTTGAAGATAAAGTCGAAATTTTAATGTTTAATTTTTTTTGTGAAAAATAGGCAGTAATTTTTTCGGAAGGAGGCTAATTTCAGTTGCTATGAAATCGACCTAAACCAACTCCTCAATTCTTTGAAGAGAGGTTCGTCCACGCCATCATTTACATTTTGAGAAATCCGGGTCTCAACCATCTCCAAAAAATTATAAAATTCCTAAATTTGGGAAAATGGTCAGTCATTCGCTAATGATGTTGAATTCTTCTTCCAACGACTTTTGAATCCAAATCGCACCAAATTTGGTCAAGTTTAGGTGTGCCATTTGCACCTCTTATTGTAGCAGAGCATCCACAATATTCTCATTTGAATCATAGACGGGAAGAGGCAATCAACGCGATTTTCTTAGATTAACATGGTGACACAATCATCTCAAAATTTCCAATCTTGATCTGCAAGAACACCCGAGGCTTACAACAAAGGTCAAAGGGGCTACAAGAGTTGTTTGGAAATGACATCACAAAACGACTTTTTGGTGAAGAGATTGTCCATTCTCTTGGTTCAACTTTCCACAATGCAACATACCGACAAACAAAACCATTTTAAAGAGGACAAATAGCCTGAAAATGGTGCAGGTCTGTTCAACGCTCTTCGCTTGGAATTTGGGATAGCATCAGCTCATGATTGATCTTTTAAGTAAAAGAAATGGTCGGCTTCTTTGATCCTCCCTTCAAAATCGGTTGAAGACAAGTTATGATGCATTCACAAAGGCGAAAGAAGAGGCGAGTCATCATTTCTGAAAAAACGTCTTCAATCCAGCAACCAAGGCATTTGAAAGAAGATTTGGAGGTCCCATCAAAGTGCCCAAAAGTGTGATTGCAGGAAATCGTGCATTCACCCGTTATGGTTTTCGCTTTTTTGGGAAAGGTGTTTGTTTGTCGCCATGCTTCCTTCGGTAATCATTCCATTTTTTTTCCGTTTGGTGAGCCTAAGACAGTGCAGGCTATGAATAAAATGTTGATCGTTGCTGTCAGTTTTTGACTCGATTGTGGAATGGCCATTTTCGGTTCTTTTATGTGCCCACCTCATCCAATGTACGAAGATTGAAAAACTGAAATTACTAGAAGATTTTCTGGTAGGGGTGAAGAGGATATGAAAGGAAATGCTCTTCCAATGTCACAAGTGAGTAGTGACTAAATTTGTTGGACGCTTCGCTCATTCACAAAAGAGAGCGAGGCTAGATTGTCAAAATTTGAGGATGACGTGCTGTTAAGTGTGCGATTGTAGTTAAATGCTATTGCGGAGAAGTACAAACGGGCGCAGGCTAAAATTGATGGCGTTTTACCGCTTTGGCATAAGAAATTATTGCCACAACCAGTACCAATTTGTTGCTGGTTTTGGCAAAGGCACTTAAAGTTACTGTTACATTGTTTGCCTGGATTTATGTCTCAGATTATGGTTGGAAGGGAATTCACGAGTATGTTTAGTTCAACGAGAAAAAGTTAAAACGTGAATTGTTACATCAGTTAGATTTGATTTCGCTTTTGTGCAGATATGGCCCTTCCCTCATTTCAGGAAATAAAGTCGTCGAAAACAAACTCAACAATAAAGATGCATCATGAGTAAGATTTAGCGTCATTTGTCACAAACTTGGTAACAGAAAAAAACAGACACATCAGGTAACAACGCTTTTTGGCTATTTTCTCAAGTAATGCAGAAATAAACAAAGAGAAAAAACAAACAAAAAATCCGATTCTTGATTCATAACAAATAAGAGGAAATGAAAAATTTCCTGCACAAGTAACCAAAATCGTACGATCAAGTATTTACAATCACCTAGACTGACATCTATTTACACCTTTTTGGCTTAGAAAATCACAAGTATATTCGATTTTCTAGCAAACAACCGGAGTGCTCGAGTACCCTTGAACACCGTCTCTAAGACGCACAGGAGTGAACAACGGATGATTTTTTTTTCCACTTGATCAATTGGAACAAACATAATGAGAAAACCTACGACGTCTTAAACATCACACATTGCCTTGTTGTGTCAAAGAGGTTCTCCGTATCGTCTGCCGGAACATTGAAAGCGACACCCTTATAGGTGATTCTGAACACCGTAATGGGCAACATGACACAACGGCTGCGGAAGTAATCGATGCCTGGTGTTGTTTGGAAGGTCCGGGCTTTCAAAACAGCATCTTCGCCATTTAGGTAGAATTGATTTCCGACAAAGTTAGCAACTGCTGGACATTCTCGGAAGAGAGCTAAACCGGACTCGTCCACCTCAACGACAAGCTCATCTCCTGTTTTATTGGTCCTCAAACCCGTACTCAAGCTCGTCCCCTCCCCATTTACAAGTGCGATCGTCGGGATTTTGCTTTTGTGTCCCTCGAAATAAAAGTCACAAAGCTCCAAAGGAGTGGATGGGCAAGAGGAGTTGCATGCGGGAGGAGGCGGTGGTGAAGGAGGGGGCGGAGGAGGAGGTGATGGTGGAGGAGGTGAAGGCGAAGGAGGGGGAGGAGGTGGTGGAGGTGGGGGTGGTGATGGAGGTGGGGGAGAAGGTGAGGGAGGAGGAGGTGAGGGAGGAGGAGGCGAAGGTAGAGGAGATGGTGGAGGAGGTGACAGTGAAGGAGGAGGAGGTGAAGGAGAGGGAGGAGGAGGTGAAGGCGAGGGAGGAGGAGGTGAAGGCGAAGGGGGTGGAGGGGAGGGAGGAGGAGGAGGAGGTGGAGGTGAAGGAGGAGGAGGTGAAGGGGAAGGAGGAGGAGGTGAAGGCGAAGGAGGAGGAGGTGACGGCGAAGGAGGAGGAGGTGAAGGTGAAGGAGGGGGAGGTGATACAGGAACAGTTTTAAGGGACGGCAAACAGGTGCACGGTGCGATTGAGGGGCCCGTGCCAAAGACAAGGCATCGGCGCTCGTCGGGGTAAATGTTTTGGTAAGTGTCACCCAAGTTGAGGTTTAGGACGCTATTGTCGGTCGGAATTTGTATCGCGGTGAGAGGAATCACAAAGCAAGAGTTTTGGAAGTAGCTCTTCGGTGCCTGCAATAGATGGCAAACTGTATCCCATAAGCATCCATCTAACTATATTCTAATAGCCTGGAATCCTTGTCAAGTCGTTACGTCTTTACTATGTTTATTGTCTACCACCTGTTGATCTCTATGGTTCACAAGGTTTACAAGTCCATGTGCAAACTAGTTGATTTTCAATAACTAAAGGAGGCCGGTATACAAACTCACAGTTGGAGGCACGAAGTTTCGGTTTTGGATTATTTCAATTTTTGAAACTTACCGAATTAAAAGTGCGAAACTTGATCTGAGCTTGTTGTCCGTTGACATAAAACTGGTCACCAGTGCTGGTTCCGGCCTTATCCGAGCAGATGAAAGAGGCCTCTCCGGAACTATCGACTTCAATAATCTCTCCACTCACGGAGTCCATAATGTATGGCCCTACTCCCGTGTCAGTCGATCCGTCCAAACTGAAATAGACCACAAGTTTCGCGTCAGTTCTTTTTATGTTTTTCGAACGAACACGAGTATGAAACGAACATATCTAATGGATAGATTCCTAAAACACAATGCAATGTAGTTTCAAAGTAGAAAGGAAAATAAGAATTAGTGTTCTGTGCACTTCGTCACAGATGTTAATTTTTTGGTATATCGTTAGGATTATTCGATTTTTAAAATGAATGGAAAATCCAAATTTGCACATGGGCAACGGTAAGATTGACTGAAGGATTGGTGTAATTCCGTAACTACTACTTTGACGGTGAGACCGTAACGGTTTTTGAATTGAAAGGTCAGAAAAAAAGTACAATACTAGAGTTGGACGTTTGAAACCGGGCATTGTGGTTCAATACGCCAACCTGTTTTTTTTGAGACTCCGAAAAAATCTTTTGATATCCAGTGAAAAAATTAAACATAAACTTGTGTCATAATAGACGACACGCCAGAGAACTTGTAGATCAGAAGTCAAATATTTCCCCTCATAACTGGAGGATATAGCTTATAAAAGATGCATCACAAAATGACCGAAAACATTTCAACATTTTGATATCTGGACAAAAAGTAAGATTGAGTAAAAGCGTTGATTTTATCAGGCGCAAATTAGAAGTGGACATTGAAACAACAAGAAAAAAAAATCCACAAATATGTAAAGTTTCAAGGAATTTACGGAGCTTCAAATATTGTGAGTGTAAATGAATAAACTGTTTTTAAATCACGTTGTCAATAAAAAATTATGTTTCAAACAAGTTCCGAAAAGATCTATTGGTTAAAATATAGATTATTTACAGATTGAAAATTAAAAAAAAGAGCATAATCCGACCAGACTTGTAACACGGATTTCACGAGCATTAAAAAATATGGTTTCACTACAAAATTTGCTAATTTCCAGTTTCGGCCGAAACTGCAAAGAAGTTTAGCTATAATAAGGGAAAGCAGATGCAGGGAACGGGAGACAAGGTGGGTTATAGAAAGCGGAAAAGTGAGAAGAAAAGTGAGGGGAAGACAAGGGGAGGAGGGGAGAAGATCCGAGAGGGAAAAAGGGGGGAAGAGGAGAGGGTCGGAAATGTATTGTGCCCACCAACCCGCCACTATCATTTCCCTCCATTCTCTCCCTTCTCTCTTCGTTCCCTTTCCCCTCCTCCTCCACACACAATTCCCCTCATTCCCTGTCCCTTTTCACCCCTTCTCTCACTTCCCCGTTCCCCTTTTCACCGCTGTCTACCTACCCACCTTCCCACCTACTTACCAATTTCCCTACCTACCTCCTCCCTCCCTCCCTCTCTCCCTTCCTCCCTCTCTCCATGCACTCCCTCCCGGCTGCCCACCTTCGCTCTCATCACTCTCTCTTCCTCTAGCCTCTCCACCCTACTCCAGGCTGATGGTTTCCAGCTGAATGTGCTAAGGGTTCGATCCAATGTAAAGAATTCAGATTTTCATATTTCAATATGGAAACACACCCAAATGGAGAAAGCGAGTCGGGTCTCGGATTCTACCTGATGCTTGGGATGGTGTCGTTGTCCGGGGAAAGGAAAAAGTCGCAGAGGGGGAAGTAAGTG